>VZRH01007021.1:92038-112687 GCA_013397555.1 Urocynchramus pylzowi | reverse complement strand
TTTATCTCTCCTATTTTTCTCCCCCTTCCCTACTCTGCCCCAGAGTCCAAAGCTAAACTCCTCACATGCTCGCAGGCCTGACTTGTTTGTTTGCCTCGCCAGCAATTTAAGATGATTCACACTCCTGCTCTTTCTGCTGTGCTCCCCCCCCGCGCCGCTCTCGGGTTGTTTTTGCTGCCGTGCTGGAGCTTTTCGCCGTCCCCTTTCCAGAACCCGCAGGCGTCGCAGTGGAAGGACCCAGCGCTGAGCCAGCTGATGTGCTTCTGCCGGGAGAGCCGCTACCTGGACCAGTGGGTGCCGGTGATCAACCTCCCGGAGCGGTGACCCGGCCCGCTCTGCCGCCGCCAGACTCGCTCAGGAAGGAACTCCCTGCCCCGGCTCCGGGAGGGGAGGGAGGGAAAATAAAACCCGACAGCAACAGCAACAAATAGATATAAAATAATAAAGCTAAAACCGATGTCACTCGGGGGGGTTTGGCTGCAGTGGGGCTGGAGCTGAGCGATGCCGAGCTGGGAGCTGAGGAACACAGGGATGAGCCCGGCCCGCCGCCCTCCCGACCCGAGAGTCCCCTCGCTCCTTCTGTCCTTAAGTGCCACTTAAAGTTCCTGCTTTAAACACCTTAACGAGCGAACAAGGTTCATCGAGGCCTTTTGCCAGCAATCTTCTTGTATTTTTGGGATGTAATTCTCACGTTTTTATGCTAAGATATATAATAATAATAATAATAAGTTATTTTCTGATATCGATGGAAAATTTATTTATACTTGGAGGTTTGAGAACCGAAACGCCCTCAAGCAGTTGGTCTGCAACCACGAATCTTCTCCCAGTTGGCTGCAAAAGCAGCGCCATTAATATAATTGTTTGAAATTCGAGTGTTTTTTGGGGTTATGGTGTTCTTGTTTTGTGTTTTCTTTTTTGGAAATAAAGTGTAAAATCAAACCTTTGGCCCGGGCTTCTATTTCCTCACTCCAGGAGTGCAGACACAAGGGCTGAGCAGCTGCTTCCTCCTCCTGCTCCTGGGCAAGGTCCTGTTGTGCAGCTCCAGTGTGGGTTCATTCCCGGCCCCTCCCAAGCAATTAAAGGCCGAAGCAGCCCATGTGCTGCAGGAAATGTTGGGAATGTCATTTCTTTATTTATTTATTTTGCTTGAACGCTGCCACAACAGGAGCTTAAATTGAATTTTTTTTTTTTTAAATGGTGCTTTGCTGCTGAGGCTTCTGTGCTCCTGCAGCTCCTCCTGGGCAGGTGGGAATTCCCTGGGGGAGGAAAAGCTGGCCCGGGGTTTTTTGGCACCCCCAGCTCGGGGCTGGCAGCTCCCAGTTCCTCTTCAGTGACACAGCCAGGCTGGCACAGATGGCATTTCTCCCTGTGGCAGGACAACCCCCAGCCCTGCTGCTGGCACTGCCTGGGGACAGCAGTGACACACGCTGTCCCTCCCCAGGGCACCTCGTGTGCCCCAGCAGGGGCACGGGGTCACTCTGTCCCCAGCCCTGGCAGGATCCAGCCCAGCCAGGAGGGGAGGCTGGACCTGTTCTCCCACTCCTGGGATGCTCCAGCACGAGGCCACCCTGTCCCTGTCCCTGTGTCCAGCCCAGCTCCCACCCTGTGCCTGGGGACACTGCAGCAGCAGCAGCAGCAGATTTATTTCTCCAAGCTCAGATTCAATCCAAACCCCTCTGGTTTCTCCCAGTGTCACCCCAGCCCTGTCCCCACTCCACCAAGTGGGGGGTCCAGCACACAAATTCTCATTTTTCTCCCCAGCTCAGCCAGCCTGGCCAAGGACAAGAGGGGCAGCCCAGTGATGCCCCTGGGGGGTCTCCCCAGCACCTGTGCATGCCATGGCTTCACTTCTTTTTTTAAAAAATCTACAAGGGCAGAGTCTGCATTTCCCCAGATTTTACAATCCCTGCTCCTTCTGGGGGTACTGATAGCAAAAAGCAAAGTGTAAACATAACCACTCCGGATTTCAGTGTACATTGCATTTTAAAAATGGCCAAGTTCACCAAGAATCCCTGGATTAAATGCTGTCAGATCTGGGCAGCTGTGCTGGATCACCATGCAGGATCCCACATCTGGATCAGCTCCTGCCACCAGCTTTACTGAAGGGCAGGCACCAAAACATCCCTGCAGCCACACCAGGGATCTCAAACCAAAAAAAAATTCCAATTTCTTCCCAGATTCCTGGGAAAACAACCACCAACAGCTGGAGGCTCCTTCCCTCCCCTGAGCCCACCTGCAGCTGGGCACAGCTGGATTTCCCTCAGCCCTGCAGCCCCACACTGAGCAATTAACAGAGCTCATTAATTCTGACCAGGGGTGTGACAAACAAACACGCTGAGAAGGAATTAGTGCAGAGCCACCTTGTTGGTTTTTTCGACTGCCACTAGAAAAATATTCTGATTACAAAAATAATTTGCAGGCAAGCACAGGGTAAGCAGCAGATTCCTCTGTCAGGCTGATTTTTGGAGCTCTGCCAAAGAGATTTGTCAAACAAAGTTGAATTTTTTATTCTATATCAAAAGTGGGTCTATAATTTCATACAGAAATGACAAATATGCAATGTAAATGACAAGTGGTGCATGAATTCTGCAGATATCCTCCCAGAAAGGCAGGGTTATGGCACATGACTTCAGCTGCCTGCACAGAAGGACATTTGCAGCCAGCTGAAGCCAGGATTATTTTTGAATCCCTCAAAATTTGCTGGTATATACTAAAGTTTATATATCTCCACACAGACACAGAGAAAGACTTTTTTATTATGTGTATATATAAAATATATACTAGATGGAAAGGCCCTCAATTATAGATGCATAACCACAAGCTGGAGCTAATTTGGCATTTTTCCTGTTTAAAAATGAATTATTTTTTTTTTTTATAAAAACAAGTGAAGTTCTGACTCCCTGCTCAGAACCCAGCTGGGATTGGGAGCCAGGGCAGTGTTCCTCCAGCTCTGCCAGGGCACTTCCAGCCTCTCTTTCTTTTTTAATTTCTTTGAAGGTGTGTTTTATACTAACACAGTTTTTTGGGTTTTTTTTTTAATTTGAGAAGAAAATGCAGCAGAATCCAAGCTGGAAATTCTGCTCTTCCAACTCATGGAAAGCAGGGAAAGCATCTCTGATTCCCAACTCTATCCTTTAAAAGCCCTGGGAGGAGAGGCCAGCAGGAGGAAGGCTGAGGCAGAGCTCCCTGGAGCTCCCCAGCAGCTGCTACAATCATTTTGCAAGGTAGTTTTTGCTAGAAAATGCACTTTAAGTGTGCCTGTGCACAAACAGGTGCTGCCAGCACAGGCACAACCCACCCCCCCCCAAAAAAAAAAAAAAATCCGTAATTTTATAAAATGTAAACCCAGTGATTCCATCAGGTCTCGACAGCTTTGCTCCATCTGCAAAGCTCAGGCAGCTTTGGTCGTGCTGGAGTTGGCAAAAGCCACCAGGACCCCCCGTGCAGAGACCCTGGAGCCCATTCCCTTGGCCAGGACAGACAGGGGTGAGTCAGAAAGCTCCTAAGAGGGACAGGGATCAGCAGGAACGCCTGGGGGAGCTCAGGGAAGGCTCTGCACAGGCTCAGGGAGGGCCCAGGGGGGCAGGTACCTGGGGGAGTGGTGGTGCTGGCCCGGCCCAGCTGGGCTGCAGGGCTGGCCAGGAGGAGCTGCCCCTGCCCTATAACAAAATGCAGGTTTTCTTGTCCTTGAAGGGGTTCTCAGAGGCTGGGATTCCCATGAGCAGAGGGTCCTTCTTGGCGTGCTCCTCACAGTACAGCATGAGGTCTGCCGAGGCCTTGGACACCTGCAGGGCACAGGAAATCAGCACAGCCTGGGAATGCCTGGGAATGGCACCTGTGCCAGGCTGGGGGAGCCAGGGGGATGGGGGCTGCTGGGGGATGGGCTCCTTCTGCAGGGCTTGCTGGTTTGACCCTCTCCTTCTGCAGGGCTTGCTGGTTTGACCCTCTCCTTCTGCAGGGTTTGCTGGTTTGACCCTCTCCTTCTGCAGGGTTTGCTGGTTTGACCCTCTCCTTCTGCAGGGTTTGCTGGTTTGACCCTCTCCTTCTGCAGGGCTTGCTGCTTTGACCCACAGGCAGTGAGGGAAAGGATGGAGCCTGTGACCCCAGCAAAGGCTGCACCAGGCTCCCACAGGAAACAGAACAAACAGGGGGGCTTCACCATCACCACCAGAAACCAGCTGCTTCCTAATTACAACACATAATTATAAGTGTTTCTTAACCCATCAGCTTCTACCACACCATACTATAAATACCTTAAAGCCAATCATCTGAAACTACCCCTCATGAGTCCATCTTTCATAGCTCTATTTCTCCAAAGCATCCAGTCTTACTTACAAAACCACCCTTTAAAACTTGTTTCTAGCTCCATTTCTCTCTCAGTGATGTCTGTCCCATTCCATAAAATTTCTAAATCAACTTTTCTCATCTCAAAGTTTACATACAAATACACACTATGTGAACCTTCTGTCAGACTTTAGGAATTCTCTACAAATCCATTTCCCACAAGGGCTTCAAAATAATTCCAGAGGGATTTTCAGCTCTGCTGGAGTGACAGGACAAGGGGGAACAGCTTCCCACTGCCAGAGGGGATATTGGGTGGGATACTGGGCCAAAGAAGTGGATTGATTTGGATTTGTTGAGCTCTGAGAGGGGCAAACGCTGAGCTGTGGGTGCACAAAGACACAAAGCACACACACAGACACACTCTGTTACCTCCCTGCCCTACAGGCAGGAGGGGAAAACCGAGGAGAGGGAGGGGCAAGAGGGCTGTGCTCACCTTTATCCTCTCTATGGAGGCCTCCAGCCTGAGCTGCTGCACGGTCCTGCGGGCCTGGGCGATGTTGTTGCTCGTGGTGGCTGTTTTGCCTGACATTTTCAGTGCAGCAGGGAAGCTCTGCTTGGAGAGACAGGGGGTTGTTATTCCAGAAGGCAGCACAGCACCCTGAACTGCTCCTACACAGAGGAATCCACTACCCACTGCAAAAAGGGATTTTTAAACATTGTTATTATTGCATCCAACAGGACCAATCAGCCAAAAAACAATTCTGGAGGTAAAACACAAATTCTCACATTTTCCAGAGAAAAGGATGGAGCTGCTGTGCTGTCAGGTTAGGCCCTTTTCTGACCCAGAGATGGGGCAACTGAGAGGAGTTTTAAAAACTTTTATTCCCTTTTCAGTCTCATGAGAAGGGTGAGACAATGAAGATGTTTCAATTCAGCCATCACAACCAGAAGCTGACTATTTTATGTGTTGAGAATTCTCTCCAAATCCATTTCCCTCATTGTGCAGGTTTCTGAGGCTGTGGCACAGCTTGGGCCACTGGATCCCCCCCTCTGCAGCTTCCCCTGGGGTTCCAGGGATCCCAGAGGCTGCTGGAAAGCCACAAGGTCCCTGGCAGTTGTCCCAAGGGAGGGGACAAGCTGCTGAGCCCAGCAGAGTGAAAGCAAGGAGCGAGGCAGGAGGGAAGCACTGGATGTTGGGCTGGAAAATCCCTCTCAGCCCAGCCATGCCCAGCACTGCCAAGGCCACCGGTGCCCTGTGTCCCCAAGAGCCACATCCACAGGGCTTTAAATCCCTCCAGGGATGTGCCAGGACTGGAGAACCTTTCTGGGGAGCAATACCAGCCCTGGCACAGGCTGCTCCCAGCAGCCCTGGTGGTTCTCTGCCTTAGGCTTAGCCCCAGCTGTCCCAGGCCAGGCTGGACACTGGGAGCAGCCTGGGACACTGGGAGGTGTCCCTGCCCATGGCAGGGGTGGCTCTGGGTGGGCTTTGAGGTCCCTCCCAACCAAACCAATCTGGGACTCCAAATTATTCAGGTCTGCAGGAATCCCAAGAGCTCAGCCCAGCCCTGCCCGTGTCCCTGCCCTGTATCCCAGGCTCCAGCAGGGCTCTGCTGGTTTTGCCCAGCTCCAGGAGATGAGAGGAGATGTGTGTGAGCCCCCAGGGTGTGAACCCCCAGTGTGTGAACCCCCAGTGTGTGAACCCCCCCAGTGTGTGAACCCCCTGTGTTTGATCCCCCCTGCTCTCTGTGACCCGAGGCAGCTCCGTGCCCTTTCCAAGCAGCCCTGCAGGGCTCAGGTTTCTCCATCCAGCCTGGCAGCAGGGCTGTGCTCCTGGTGCCCCTTTCTCCATCCAGCCTGGCAGCAGGGCTGTGCTCCTGGTGCCCCTTTCTCCATCCAGCCTGGCAGCAGGGCTGTGCTCCTGGTTGTTCCTGGTGCCCATTTCTCCAGCCAGCCTGGCAGCAGGGCTGTGCTCCTGGTGCCCCTTTCTCCATCCAGCCTGGCAGCAGGGCTGTGCTCCTGGTGCCCATTTCTCCATCCAGCCTGGCAGCAGGGCTGTGCTCCAGCTGGTGCCCCTGCCAGCCCAGCAGGCTGGAACAGCCTTTTCCTGCTGCTGAGTCCCTGTCTGCAGGGGACATTCCTTGGGACAGCTTTGGGCAGAGCGATTCCCAAGAGGCAGGAAACACTGGGGGAGGAATGCACTCCTCAGATTTGGTGCCACTGAAAACTCATTTCCTGCAGTGAAGAGATCCCCCTGCAGATCCATGGATGCTCCAAGCCTGGTCCAGCCTGGCCTTGGGCTCTGCCAGGGATCCAGGGGCAGCCACAGCTGCTCTGGGAATTCTATTCCTGCCCCTCCCCACCCTGCCAGGGAATAATTCTTAATTCCCAATATCCATCTAAATCTACCTTCTTTCAACTTACAGCCATTCCCTATGTCCTGTCCTGTCCTGTCCCTCCTTGCCTTGTCCCCAGTCCCTCTCCAGCTCTCCTGGAGCTCCTTTAGATGAAAAATGAATTTTCTCAGCAGGAATCTCCAACAGGCACTGCTGGAGCTGCCCATGGGCTCCAAACCCATCTCTGGGATAACAAGGAGCTGTCCCACACAGCACAGATCCAGCACAAACTGAGCCCAAACTCCCAGTCCAGCCCCTGCAGTTTTCCCTCACAATATTCAAAAACTGCAGTGTGAAGAACCCAACACAAAGCAATTTATTTTTATCCAGTAACAAATGCAGCTCTGAGAGGACAGTTCAGGAGCTGCTGATTCCTCTAATTTTAGCACTTTTTTTTTTTTGTTTTAAAGGTTAAAAAAGTTGCAAAACTAAAAGATAAACCATGATCCTCTCATTTAACTGGGGAAAGGCCAGACTCAGCCTTCCCTCCCCCAGCCCCAAACCCCCTTTTGCCACTGGAGCTGTTGGAGTCTCTGGATCCCTTCCCACCCTACATGGATTGACCTCCTTAGGAAAGTTCCAGAGCTTATTTTCCCAGCTGCTTAGCTTTGTTAATAAATGAGATGTTTGGAAAAAACAAACCAAAACAAACCAAGCCAAACCGTAAGATTTGGAAATTAAATTGCTGCGTTTCCCATCTCCAAACAAACACGAGCTTTAACAGCCCTCCTAAGATTACTAAATCTCTTCTGCAGGGAGATTTACAACAACTGGGTCAGCTCCCAATAAATCTGCTCTCCTTCCCAGCTCCTGGCAATGGATCTGAGCTGCTGCAGTGCAGCCATGGATTTCTAACAGGGCACCCTGGACCTCACAGAACTGCCTGGGTTTAAACTGGAGGGGCCAGAACTCTGCAGAACGTGGGGGTTCAGAGCCCTGGGCAGGGTTTGCTGGGCCAGGAGGATCTGCCAGGAGGAGAAGTTGCTCCCTGAAGAAAGGAGGCCTCAGTGGGAGAGGGCACAGCTCTGATTTCTAGGAAATGACCCCTGGTGCTCAGCAGGCAGCCCTGAGAGCCTCCCCCATCCCAACACCTTCCCTTTGGGATCTCTGGTGTCCCAGCCCTCCCAGGCACAGCTCCTCCTTCTGTGCTAAATGCACCAAAAATTGATTTTCAACAAGTTTTTCTGTTCAGCACCTAAAGCAAAATGTGGCTGGTGATCCAGGCCAGGCTGGACACTGGGGCTGGAGCAGCTGGGACAATGGGAGGTGTCCCTGCCATGGCAGGGGTGGCACTGGGTGGGATTCAAGGTCCATCCCAGCCAAAGCATTGCAGGATTTTCTGGTGTCACGCTGCTCCAGGCAGGGGGGGGTTCCCTGTGGGGACACGTGGTGACAGCCTCGGTCCCCTGGGTGTGACAAAGCTGAGCAGGACCCAGGCTGGTGGTGACAGAGCTTCCCAAAGCCCAGAGCAGCTGCAGGCAGGGCTGCAACTCTCCCTTGGGTCTGACTCAGAGCCTAAAACGAGACAAAAGATCAGAACAGCCTCCCCTGGCCAGCACCCTGCCATGGCAGGGACACCTCCCCCTGTCCCAGGTGCTCCAGCCCCAGTGCCCAGCCTGGCCTGGGGCACTGCCAGGGATCCAGGGGCAGCCACAGCTGCTCTGGGCACCTGTGCCAGGCCTGCCCACCCTGCCAGGGTTGGATTTATTTCTCATTCACCCACTGAAAGCTGCACAGGAGGATTCCCACCAGCTGCACTTTGCCAGGGACAAAACCACAGGAAGCTTCCAGTGCACTTCCTGCAGCCACACAGCTGCTCTTTTTCCTTTCCTGAAACACCTGCAGACAGGTGGAGCTGCCCTCTCCCAAGAAAAGCCCTGTTTTTCCAGGCCTTGCCCTATTTCTTTCCTCAGGCTTTGGGCAATGAGGTTGCCACGCAGCAGATCCCCAGATCCGCCTGGGCTGGCTGCCAAGGCCCAGCTCCAGTGGGATAATTAAACTCTGGACTGTCTTATTTACTCTCTTAGATCCAGGACTTGTGAGGCACCTGCTGAGTGAAAGGTAATTAAATCAGCACTGCTAAAGCAGGGCTGGGGACCTGCTGGAAATCCCAGCAGCTCTGCCTGGAACACAGCTCCCAGTTTGCTCCAGTCGTGCCAAGCCAGCTCATACTGGAGCAGCAAAGCCTGGCTGGCAGCAGGATAAAGCCTCAAAGGTGTCTTGGAACTGTTTCTTTGAAATAAAGCAGATTTTAGGGTGAATAATTCAGAGTTTGGATCAAGAGAGCAGTTTGGGCAAAACACAAACCAGCACCAGTGACAACACCAGCACCCAGATGTGCAACACCCCCTCAGCCCCTGGTGCTTTCCAGCCCCTGGTTTGCTCTCCAGGGCTGCCAGCAGGGATCTAAAGTTGCAGCTGACCTGCAAATGCAGCTTCCACAGGCCTCTCCCTTTCCAGAGCCACTGGAGCCCTGCTGGGGAGGATGGAAAGGAGGATGGATGTGCCAAACTCGCCAAGGCAAGGGCAGGAACAGGACACGGGGTGCTGCCCACACCCCCTGCTCCCCTGGCATGGAGCCCTGCACAGCCTGCAGGCCATGGCAAGGGAGGGAGCACCCAGGGGTCACTGCTGCTGCTCCAGGGAATCCATGCTGGAGCAGCTCCACACGGTTGGGTGCTGCTGCCTGACAAACCAGAATCAATCTCCAGCGTGGGAATGATCCCACTTCTCTTAAATACACAGGGATGGGGGGAAAAGAGGGAAGCAAGCAGCTGGACAAGCTCAGAGCTGCTGCTCCCAGCTGACTCCCAGCCCTGAGCTCCAGTCAGAGGTTTCAGTAACTCCACCACCAGTGCTGCAGGTTCCAAGGGACACCATTCCCAGGCTGCAAACTCCCTGCTGTTTGCTGGGAGAGTTTGAAGCTGGGTCTGGTTTGTCACCACCACTGACACAGGCTGTGGTTGCTGCTCCACAGCCCTGCCTGCAGAACCACTCTGCTCCCTCCTTCCTCCCTGGCATCCTTGCATCCCACTGCCTTCAGCTGGCACCCTGCAAACAATCTGGGAAGAACACCAGCACACCCCAAACCCCAAATCCAGCTGCCTCCTCTTGGCAACTCACACTCCCCACAGCTCACAGGAATAAGAAGAAAAAAATGTTGCTTCTGCCAATGCAGGGATTTGTCAGGCAGGAAGGTGTTGGGAGGAGGAAGAGGAAGAGGGGATGCATGGAGTGGCACCAAGCTGAGGGAAATCCTTATGGAGAGCAGGGAGAAAGAGCCCCAACAGCCCCTGGAGGGGTGGCACAAGCAGGGGGTGATGCCAGAGCCTGGGCTGACCCTGGTGCCCCACTCCAGGGGCAGGGCAGGGGTGGGGTGAGGTTCCCATGGTCTCGGGGTGCTCTGCACGTGCTGTGCTCCCAGGAGCTCTGGCAGCTGGTCAGGACTTGAATGCTGGGCTTGGTTTTCCTACAGGGCACCCTTGGGAGCTCAGGGTTTGTCATGACTTGCAGAACCTGAAAATGCTCCCAGTCCCAGCCAGCAGGCCACTGCTGGCATTGAAGGTGGGGGCAGGAATAAACAACTCAGTTCTGAGCAGGCACTGGAGCACAACCAGCCACAGCAACAGCTGAAACAATTCCACAGGAGCAGCACAAGCTCCCTGCAATCGTGACCTTCCCTAGTTTTGATCTCTGATTTTTTAGGCCTCCAGTGGAAGAATCCTTTGGAGGAACCTCAGTGTGCCTGGCTGTATTTTCAGCCCAAGTGCTGCAGGGGATTTGGAGGCGCAGTGAGAGCCCAGGTGTCCCCCTGAGCCTGCAGACCCTGGAACAAGGAGACCCCCAGGAAGGGTGGGGGAGGCACAGAGCCCCTGCCAGCAGCAGCAGGAGGGAGGAAGGAGCACCCAAGGGATGCCCAAATGGCCCTGGGGCTGCTGCTTCTCCCCAGCACCCACAGCCAGGGCTGAAGGAGGTGCCTTGCCCTGGCAGGCCCAAGGATCTTGGAAAGGCCCTGGGAAGCCTGGATGCTCATTCAGAGTGGAAAAAGAGCAGGAGGGCTGGCGTGGAGGGGAGCACCCTGAGCCTGCAGCCCCTCTGGGAAGGCTGGGCTGCCATCCCCAGCCCAAAGCAAGCCCTGCAGCACCAGGACCTTCACTGGGGAGCACTGGGGCAGGCAGGCACGTCCAGCTGCTCCTGCTCCAGCCGGCTGAACTGCTGGGGAGGGCAGGGAGGAAGGAGTTGCAGCCCAGCAGCCCGGCCCCGCTGCCAGCCTGGCCCAGGGTGGGACTGTGCTGACACCCAGTGGAAGCACTGCAGCTGGAATCCTTTCCTTCTGCCAGAGAGGATGGAAAATGAACCTGGGCAGCAGGAAAGCACCGGGATCCTGCCCTCAGCCAGCAAACGGAGCTCAGGGTGGAGTGAAGCAGGGATTCGAGGTGCTTTTGGTTGGTTCTCTCTTCATGGTGCTTTTGTCCCACCCCTAGAAGGGCCCAAGGCCAGGCTGGAGCAGCCTGGGACAGTGGAAGGTGGCCCTGGCCATGGCAGGGGTGGCACTGGATGGGCTTTGAGGTCCCTCCCAACCCAAATTCTGGAATTTCACGATCCTTGTTCCCCACACAGCCAGCAGAGAGACAAGTGGTGCCATATTCCACAGATTTCTGGGAGCACCCCGAGCCACTCCTGCCCTTTGCAGACTGAACACAACATCCACAGTGCAAACTTCCCAGGAGAAATGACAACAGGGGTCACCCTGTTGTAAATCCCCTCCCTGCTCCCATCATGGAGAAGGATTTTTCCACACCTACCCCAAACCAAGCTGTGAGCAGCAGCTCCCTGGTTGAGCAGATGAGAAGGGCTGGATTTTTAAGCAGGGCTGGATTTTTAAGCAGGACTGGATTTTTAAGCAGGTGTCAGGTGAGATTTACAGTCGTGGCACAAATATTTTATATGTGCTAGAAAAAGTATGGGTTGGTAAAAGAAAGCAAGATCCTCCCCCAGGGATCACACTCTGGACAAGGAAAGCTGAAGCATCTGGCAGCTGCAGGACTTGCAGTGGTTTTGGGGAGATTAGGGCTGCTCTGGGGTGCACCACAGCTGAAGGGGTTGGGGGAGCTCAGGCAGCTCTGATTTCAAACCCGATTTTCCAGCAGAAAAGGTCCAGCAAGGCCCAGCTCTGCTGCCATCCCCCTCCTGGAGGAGGTGCAGCAGCCAGGGCTGGATGAGAATGGGGAATTCTGGCAGACCCACCTGGTTTGCACAGGGTGTCTGTCAGTGCAAACACAGAATAAAAGCCCCTTAAAGCACAGAATATCCATTTGTGATGTTTCCTCCTTCAGAGAATTTACACTTCAGAGTACTGCAAGATTCTACACTAGAGATCTTCTTTTTTAAATTATAAATAATGCTGCCAGTGTCTTAATTGGGGATTAAAATCCTTAATGATGTGAAATGAAAGGAAACAGACAACTCCCAAGATCTCAAATTGAACTTGGTGTTCTGGGTGTTTAATTAAGGCTGTGTTCCTCCAAAACCTCCCCTTCCTAAGTTATTCCAGCACCATCCTGCTGATCAAACTGGGCTGCAGCTCCCTTTGATTTTCAAAGTCAGCCCCCACTGTGGGATTCTGTCAAACCCAATGCACATTTTGGGAGAGGAGCAGAGGAAAAACCTGCTTTTGCTTTCCTCTGCATTTCTCCTGACTTCACTTCTTACACCTTTAGCACACACAAAAAGCCACTTTTCGATCAAGGTTACTTTGAAAAACATCTGAGCAGTGTTATTTTAAAGATATTTTAAAGATATCAGCCTGAAGCCACTGGAAAAGGCAATGAACTGCAGGGCAGCCTCTCCACAGGAGGTCCCTGCTCCTCCCCACAGGGAAGGAGGGAAAAACTCCAACGAGACATTTGCAAAGAGACTTTCAGCTGCATGAAAATCAGGCTGCAAAGCAGGAGAGGGCTGTGCTGACAGCTCCAGCCTGGCCCCAGCTTCTGTGCCCTTCAGCAGATTCTTTGTCTGGCACAGATAAAGCCTGGGATGCTCTGGGGAGAGCCCCACAGGGCTCAGCTCCAGGAGCTGGGAAGGTGGGAAGGATTTCACCACCCCCTTGGCTGCAGGAATTTAACAAACTGCCCATTTTTAAGGAGGGGGGGATTTAGAATAATTTGCATTTTTTGATGGTCAAACAAAACACACTTTGTGTGTAGCACAGCAAAGACAGAAATGATGAAGATTTGCAGGCTGGTAAAAAAAAATTTCCCCTAATCAGGGAAATAAACAAGGAAAAGTTTCATTTCTGTGGGAAAAGCAGGTTTTTCTGCCCCCTGAATTCAACCCAAAAGCAGTCAGGCAGTTAAAATAATGAGGTGAAAAGTGTCAGCAGTCCTGCCAAGGACTCCATATTTGTTCTGCTCCAGAATAAAATTAAATCACCAGGGTTTGGGACCTGTCATGCTGCTTTGTATTTTGCATGAAATAAAAGAACCAGAGTGGACTGGAAACTCACCTACATAGGCAGACTTGCTCCCTGTCCAGCTTGCCTTGATTTTATCGGTGTAATGATCCTGAAACAAGAATAAAATAAAAGTTATAAGGATTTCACAGTGCAACAAAGCCAAAGCTGGGGGGGGGGGAGAGGGGGTTGGCACTTGTGGCTTAATGCTGATCACAAAAACAATTATTTTGAGATTGGAAAATCCACCTCAAACTTGGAGCAGCCTGGGATAGTGGAAGGGGTCCCTGCCCAAGGCAGGGGGTGGGATTGGATGGGATTTAAGGTCCCTTCCAACCCAAACCACTCCAGGATTATTTTGTCCCAGGAGACTCAGAGCTGTCAGCCTCCAGTGATGTGTCCTCACAGCTGGGTGTAAATCACTGCCTAAACAAATCTGAGAGCTCACATTCCCTGTGGAGGCCTTGCACACCCAGAGAGAAACCTGGAATTACATCAGCCCTCATATCCTGGAGCCCCTTCAGGCCCTGGAAGGGCTCGGAGCTCTCCCTGCAGCCTTCTCCCCTCCAGGGGACACCCCCAGCCCTGGGAGGGTGATGGGAACCATCAGGTGATGGGAATTCTGTGAGAGCTGGAGCAGGGAGGGGATTTACAAGTAAAATCACCTTTCCCTCTGCTCTCCTGGCTGTGCTGCTGCACCAGCCCTGCAGCTCACACGCACACAGGTGTGCAAACAGACGTGTCAGGTTCCAACAGGGGCTGGCAGTGGGACCTTCCCCTGGCACTCCCAGTGCAGGTTCCCAGCGTGGCACTGGCACCAGAGGCATTTCCTGAGCTGGCACAGCCAGGGCACAGCCAGATCCAGGGCTGCCATGCCAATTCAGCCCTTGGGATGAACCCAGCCTGCTCTGCCAGGGGCTGGCAGAGCCCTGGCACCGCCACCTGCCCGGCCAAGGAGCCACCACAGCCATCCCCTCCCCTCATTCCCAGGGGGGAGGAGGGAAAAACCCACCTGAAATTCCCCAGGGATGGCCCTGAGCGAGGAAGGCAGTGATAATTTACTTGCAGGGAATTTTGGAAGGAATTTGAGACAGGACTTTTGAATTGGTTTTGATGGTGTGGTTCATTTTTCTTGTCTTCTACATAGGCAGGAAGGGTGAATTTGGCTCATATGGTTACAGCATGGTTTAGAAGGTCTCAAGACCCTTAGTTATAAGACTTTTTAAGGAGTTATTGACTAATAAAACACTGCCAACAAGGATATTTATGTTTTTGACCCAATCTTTAAATATTCAGTCTTATGGACTCATGCTGCAGTGTGAGCTTCCTTAGCCAATCATGTTGTGGCACACAAACCTACAGACTGCATTCTAAACTCTTTGTTTACTTCTGTAATTACTTTTATTTTATCTTAAACTCTAAAACTCTAAACTTTCTTTTGTTTAGCTTTAAACCATAAATCCACATTCTCGCTTCTAGCACCTAAGTTTGGAAGCCTTCTCCAAGGTCTCAGATCAAATCCTGAGTTTAAGTCTAAGCTTTAGCTTACAAGCCCAAAGTTCTGAGAGTTCCTTGCATTGCAGATTCCAACAGGCAGCACGGGCAGTATTCCCATTTTAATCACACCCTACTTCCCATGCTGGAAATGGGATCACACTTTTAACAAGTGCTGGTCAAATCACTGTGTGGAGGAGGAAAATAAATTGTGTTAAGGACAGTCTGCCTTGCCACAGACCTTGTCCCTGTGCCAGGCTTGTCCTGTCCACATCCAGCAAGGAAACCAAAATAAATAAATGTGACACGTAACCTCCTCCAGGACGTGTGACTGCTGCACAAAATCAAAGCTGGAATGGAAAAGCTGCTGCTCTGCTTATCTGTGCAACATCCCAACCTGCTCACACCCCCTGGAAACCACCAGGNCACCCCCACTGCTCCCCCACCTTCCTGCTCCTTCCTGCCCCCCTCAAATCCCACGGAGAATCAATCCCACCACAACCCTGAGGAATTCTGTCACGGCCTCTGCTCTTTGCCATCGATTTTAAGAACTTTAAAATTCACTTGTGCATCCTGAGGGGGATGCAAACACAGTCAAAACAACCAGGGAGCACCTGGAATGGTTTGGGTTGGGAGAGACCTTCAGGGATCAGCCAGCCCAGGCCCATCTACAGGGCTGCTACAAGGAATGCTGCNGGGTTGGGAGAGACCTTCAGGGATGAGCCAGCCCAAGCCCATCTTTGATTCACCTGAGCAGTAATTCCAGCTCCTGGGCCACCTTCCAGCCTGGAGCCACACTGATAGTCCTGCCTAATCAAAGCTCCTATCAAGCCACTCATAAAAACCCACAAACCCAGCATTGCTGGCATAGTTTGAGGCTGCAGTAATGCACCCCCTGCAAAAGCCTCCACTCAGAGGCCAGGCCATGCTCGGGAAGGAATAAATCAGGGAAGGGCACGTGGGCTGAGGAAATTCCACAGCTGGATGGGTCCCAGTCCCTCTGGCCAAGGCTGGCAGCACCAGCCAGCTCCTCCTGCTCTGCAGAGTTCCAGCTCCAGCTGGAGCATCCCTGCTTTGCAGGAGGAATCCCTTGCAAGTTCTACAGCAATACAAACCAGCTTCAGCTGGGAAAAGGATGGTCCCTGTCCCATAAAAGTCAGGGACACTTTTTGCTTATCCCAGCTCCAAGCTTAGACCAAAAACCTTGACACTGGGAGGTGGCTTGAAGCTACAAACAAGAGCTGAAAATGTAATTTGGGATCTGCTCAAAATTATTCACAGCAACCACAGAATCACAGACTGGTTTGGGTTGGGAGGGAGCTCGAAGCTCACCTCATCCCAACCCCCCTGCCCTGGCAGGGACAGCTCCCACTGTCCCAGGTGCTCCAGCCCCAGTGTCCAGCCTGGCCTTGGGCACTGCCAGGGATCCAGGGGCAGCCACAGCTGCTCTGGGCACCTGGACCTCCCTCACAGGGAGGAATTTATCCCTAATATCTCATCCATCCCTGTCCTGTTTTTCCCTTTCTCTGGTAACCACCAGTCCCCAATGTTTCCCTGGTTCAGGCAGCAAGGGCTGGGTCCCAGAGCATCCCCTTGGCATTCTCCTGGGAACTCCTGGCAGGGAGAAGTTTCTCTCCTCAGCTTACACACCAGGAAACCTCCTGGTTATGGGCTCTGGGGGAGGTTGGGCACAAGGAAAACCCTCCTTTAGATGGGAACACCAGACAAAGCCTCTCCTGTGAGCTGCCACTGGCTCTGCACAGGGAATGGCTCTGGAGGGCGAGGGGTGATGGCACAGAGCAGCTGGATCAGGGCAGCAGGCTGGGAATGCAGGCTGGGAGGGCAGGCTGGGAGGGCAGGCTGCTCCCTCCCCAGCAGGACTGAGAGGGGCTTTTCCACCTCCCAACACCCGGAGAGCCAGGCTGGAGAACAGCCCCTGCACTGAGCAGGGCTCATCAGAGCAGGGCAGGAGGGCTTGGATCAGCCATGCCACAGCACAGCTTTCCAAAATCCCACCTGTCCCTGCACAGCAGGGCTGGAAAGCCACGGGAGAAGGGATGGGGAGACCAAGGGGGTAAACAAAGGGGGAGCAAGGCCGGCTCCTGCCTGAGCTGAGCCCAATGTTTGAACAAGGAGCTGATCCCAGCGGCCTCAGCTGCTGCAGCACAAATAATCCTCACAACACACTTTCTTCCCTTTCCCTCCTCCCCCTGGAACTCCAGCACATGCCAAGACGCTGATACGGACACAGGAAGCTGAATATAAACACATTGCCTGTTTTACCAAATATTCAAAGGAACACAACTAAAAATACTCAGCTGCTGGTGTCCAGGAACATCCCAAAGCTGTGATCCAGCCCCAGCCACGCTGCCTGGGGCTCCCAGGGAGCTGGGGTTTGGGGCACACTGAACCCCAGGCCTCAGCTTTCCTAGAATCCCAGCAGGTTTGAGTTGGAAGGGACCTTAAAGATCTTCTTGTTCTGTTCCCCTGCCATGGCAGGGACACCTCCCACTGTCCCAGGTGCTCCCAGCCCCAGTGTCCAGCCTGGCCGTGGGCACTGCCAGGGATCCAGGGGCAGCCACAGCTGCTCTGGGCACCTGTGCCAGGCCTGCCCACCCTCACAGGGAACAATTCCTAATTCCCAATGCCCATCCATCCCTGCTCTCTGGCACTGGGACCCATTCCCTGTGTCCTATCCCTTGTCCCCAGTCTCTCTCCATCTTTCCTGTAGCTCCTTCAGGCCCTGCAGGCCACACTGAGGTCACCCCAAAGCTTCCCCTCTCCAGGTGAGCACCCCCAGCTCTCCCAGCCTTTTCTCCCAGCAGAGCTGCTCCATCCCTGGGATCATCCTGGTGCCTCCTCTGGATTCCCTCCAGCAGCTCCAGGTCCTTCCTCTCCTGGAGCCCCAGAGCTGGAGGCAGCTCTGCAGAGGTGTTACCTCCAGGAGTGAGATCCTCTCCTCCCCAGGGACACCTGGCTGGAAGGGGCTCAGCAGCTCCTCAATCCCCTGGGAATGCTGGATCCCAGAGCCACGTGGGGCTGGATGGACCCCACCACACTCCCACCTCCCATGGGCACCCCCACTGCTCCCCCCACCTTCCTGCTTCTACCTGCCTCCGGTTGGGAGAGACCTTCAGGGATCAGCCAGCCCAGGCCCATCTACAGGGCTGCTACAAGGAATGCAGCATCCCCTGGGAATGCTGGATCCCAGAGCCACGTGGGGCTGGATGGACCCCACCACACTCCCACCTCCCATGGGCACCCCCACTGCTCCCCCCACCTTCCTGCTTCTACCTGCCTCCCTAAAATCCCACAGAGAATCAATCCCACCACAACCCTGAGGAATCTGTCATGGCCTCTGCTCTTTGTCACCAACCCTTGCAAAACATGGAATAGAAACTTTCTGCTTTTTTTTTCAATTTTCTTTCTTTTTCATGTCATCAGTGCTGTCTCACCCTTCCAAACTCCCCCCAGGTGATTCCTGAGAGCAGAAATGATGTGGGTCCAAGAGCTCCCAACACTGAGGTTTGGAAAAACGAGCCCCAGCTGTGTAGGAGTGCAAAATTCACCAAACAGCTGCACAGCTCCAGCAGTGCAGGAATCCCAAGAGTCACCACACATCTGCAGCTCCCACTTCCCAAAAAAAGCGAGTTCATGGCGACCCTCAGGAACTGGGGGTGCTCCATCCCAGTTAAGGGGGTTCCCCTCCAGCTCCTTCCCCTGCTCAGGGGGATTTCTGTGCCAGGACACAGCAGCCTTCCCCCATTCCCAGCGTTTGTGTCAGCCCAGATGGAGTTGCAGCAACCCAATCCTCCCTGGAATCCGCGGCCCGGCCCGGGCTGTGCTTCCCCCGATAACTGCAAACCTTTGGAAAGCATTCCCTCCGCCCCTGCCTGATCTCTGCTCCGGCAAGGGGGACAAAGGGAAAGGGCGGAGGGTGAGCATTTATGGGGCTGCGGCAGGGATTTCTGCAGCAACAGGGATCTGCTTTCAGGGCAGATTGCAACACAGCCCGGTCACAGAGGGACACACCGGGATGTGGGGCTGTGTCCAGGGGAGGAGCACCGTCCCACCCCAGAGTGTGCGCTCAGCATCTCCCACGCGGCCCTCCAGCAGCTCTTGGTGGAGCCACGGAAAGAGGAGGGAGGGGGATTCTTAAAACAGGCAGGGAGGGACAGGACACAGGGAATGGCGCCCACTGCCAGAGGGCAGCGATGGATGGGAGATTGGGAATTGGGAATTGTTCCCTGGCAGGGCGGGCAGGCCCTGGAATAGAATTCCCAGAGCAGCTGGGGCTGCCCCTGGATCCCTGGCAGTGCCCACGGCCAGGCTGGAGCAGCCTGGGGCAGTGGGAGGGGTCCCTGCCATGGCAGGGGTGGCACTGGGTGGGCTCTGAGGTCCCCTCCAACCCAAACCATTTGGGATTCCATACTTCTACTGTGTCACCCCAGGCCCCACTACAGAGAACTCCACATGAATCTGGTTCAAATATTCCAAGTCTTTTTAGCAACAGAACCTAAAACCTTAAGAACTTTCAGTACTTAAAAAATTTATCACATTATATTTGAAATAAAAAATATCTAAAACCTGCAGCATAACTCAATAATTTGATTTAACACCAGCAAGACATGAGAGATCAGTGGCTCTGCTGCCTGGGAGCCCAAGAAGCTCCTCCAGGGCAAGAGGAGAATTTCATCTTTCAAGGAAAAATCCCCCATCAGCTGGGTGATTATGGATTGAGCTCCTCCTCAGCATCAGAGCATCATTGCTCCTCTCTGGAATTGATTGCTCCTTGATTAGAGAGATCCCAAATGCTGTGGTGCATCCCATGCCTGGCTGAAACACGGGATTGAGGAGTCATTAACTCCACACTAATCCCTCCAGCTCATTCAGTGGCACCAGCAGCACAAAATCCTGCCACTGTCCACTACTCGCCCTTTACTCCCAGAAGTGTGCCAGTTCAGAATTTCTGAACCAATTTACACCCCAGACAAACACACACAAGTAACCTGTCCCTGGTCCCGGGGGTTCCGAGCCAATGAAAGCCCTGGATAATGGCCTGGCAAACTGCTGGGAATTCCGTTTTGCCACTTTCCAATTGCCACACTAATTAAGCCACAGAATCACGGAATATCCTGAGCTGGAAGGGACCCACGAGGATCACCAGGTCCAGCTCCTGGCCCTGCACAGGACAACCCCAAACTCTCACCCTGTGCCTCGCTGAGCTCTGGCATTCCCAGGGATCTGCTCAGTGCCCACCACCCCCTGCAGGAAGAACCTTTCCTAAAATCCAACCTAGCCCCCTCCTGACACAGCTCCAGCTCCTTCCTAAAAACACCAGGCTAAAATCACAATATACACTCAAAACCCTCTTTCCCCCACTCCCGAAAATATAAGGAATTTAAGCTTGCAATAGAGAATCACAATGTTAAAGTTACTAAAGGAACTAAAAACTTCCAGGAGTTGGGCCCGATGATCCGTGTGGGTCCCCTCCAGCTCAGGATGTTCTGCAATTCCACGATTCCAAGCAAACCTATTACTGCAACAGGGTGTGGAATCTCAGTATCAACACGAAAGCTCCTGGAATAATGACGCTTCCCACTAATTAACCTCCTTCCCACACTCAGCCCACAACTCCCCGCACGTGGGAAACTTCCTCCGTCAAGAAGAGCTCGGTGATTCCAAGGAAAACCCGTGGCCTGACGGCTGGGAACGCTAAAATGGGTAAAATTTAAAGGATTTAGCTGAAAGCTGGGGTGGCCCCCGTGGAGTTGGAGCCGCCAGCTCTGGGTATCCATCGGTGCCATGGGGGAGGTCTGGAGGGAAGGAGGCAGGAAGGAGAAGGAAAGGAAGAAAAAACTGCCTATTTTAGGATTATTTCTGCCTAATTAAGCACAATATTTTTCTTCCTAATGAAGCAGATTTTGCCTCATTCCCGTGCCACACGCCACTTGTTGAAGCACATCCCACCCGCGCGCTGCCTGCCGCCGGGAACCCTCCTCAGCACAACAAAAAATCGGTAAAAAA
>VZRH01007021.1:55784-92031 GCA_013397555.1 Urocynchramus pylzowi | reverse complement strand
CCCTGTCCCGGGATCCCGGTACTCACCGAGCGCCGCTCCCGGTGTCTCCACGGGCGACCGGAGCGGGAGCGGGGCCACGCGGGGATGGGCGGGGCCAGGAGAATGGTGGGCGTGGCCACACCGTTTTCCCAAATCCATGCAGAATTCCAAAGCCAAATGCGGTTTCTTTGGGATCGGAGCACACGCGGGGGTTCTGGGGGTGCCGGTGGTGGAGAATCCGGAGGGATGGAGGGGTTGGAGCGCGGGTATCCTGGGAATTTTGGGATTTCGGGGTTGTGGCGGTCGCCAGGGAGGGGCAGGTGTGGTATATTTGGAAATATACCTGCCCGAACCAGCCCGGCGTGCCTGTGCTTGTGGGGCTTTGATCCTGGGATCACCTGGGAATACATTTGTCTCCAGAGGCAGGGGAGGGTGGGGGTTGAAATTGAAATACGGGGTTGAAATTTAAATCCCAGGCCTGGGAGCTGCAGGAGTGAGAAGGGCTGGAAAATGAGGGTGGGGAGGCCCCGGCAGAGATTGTCCGGGGAAAATGTGGCTGCCCCTGGATCCCTGGAAGTGGCCTAAGCTAGGTTGGACAGGGCTTGGAGCACCCTGGAATAAGGGAAGGTATCCCTGCCATGGCAGGGGTGGGATGAGATGGGCTTTAACTCCCACCTCCAACCAGTCTGGGATTCTATAAAATTCCAGGAAAACTGGGGAAGATGCTGTGCTGACCCCCATCCCCACCTCTGCCCAGAGCGCGTCCCCACGGAGCATCCCTGTCCTGAGGGCACCAGGAAAACCTCTCCTCGCCCTTTTCCATGGCTGTGCCCGATGCCAGCACAGGCGGGTTGTCGCTGTCCCTGGCGCTGCCAGGCTGTCCCGGCTCCAGCCTGTCTCCACGGCGGCTTTTATGGGAGAGGAGATGGGCTCACCAGGCTGCCCGGCTCCTCCCGGTTGCCATTCCAGCTGGGAGCGCAGGGATGCACAGGAGGACCTTGTCCTGCATTAGCCCCAGTGAAAAAAAACCCAAACAAAGCCTTTAGGAGGGTTGTTAGAAGGAATTCCTCCTTCCATTCCTAATTAAAAACACAGGAATCCTGTTTTCCCGAGTGTGGCCACCAGCCAGGCGGGCAGCGTTGCCCTCTCGTGGGCTAAAGCAGCAGCTTCCCACCCTTCCGTCCTGAGAGCTTAATTAGCCAGCGTTAATTAACTACCTGTGGGCTGACAGTGCAGCACTCCCAGCCCCTGCCCCGAGCAGGAGCTCGTCGGGGTTCCCTGGAGCTGGTCAGGGATTCCCGGGAGCTTTGCTGGGGCTCCTGTCCCGCCCCAGCCCGTTTGCCACGGGGCACGCACGGGGAGGGCACCCTGGGGCATGAACTGGGCACACTCTGGGAGGGCACGCTGGTTTGAACTTTGTATTTTCTCTATTAAACATTTATTTCCCTTTCCACCAGGGGCGGGATAAAGGCTCAGCAAGAGGGGATGTCTTGTTTTTCCTTCCTTTTGCTCCCTCCCAGACACTCACCCCGTGGCTGTCTCCCCTTTGTCTGAAGGCAGGACTGGGTTCTTTGGATCCCACTGATACCAGCACGGGTTTCCCTTTCTCCCACAAGCACAAATATATCTGTAAATGTTTATTATTGTTGTTAGAGTGTGGTAGTAGCCTAGATCAGGGCACTCCCTCTGGGATATTGGGAAGGAATTGCTCCCCATGAGCCCCTGGCACAGGATTCCCAGAGCAGCTGTGGCTGCCCCTGCATCCCTGGAATGTCCAGGGCCAGGTTGGACAGGGCTTGGAGCAGCCTGGGACAGTGGAAGTGTCCCTGCCATGGCAGGGGTGGCACTGGATGGGCTTTGAGCTCCCTCCCAACGCAACCCAACCCAACCCAGTTTGAGGTGAGGGACTGGGAGCAGGCCTTGGAGCAGTATCCAGGGTGGAATCCTGTCCCCACCACCATTTATCTCTGTGAACTCTCGTTATTTCCTGCACAGCGAGGTTCAGAGTTCAGCCAAGGGCTGCCTGCAGTGCTCAGCCTGGAGGGTTTGCAGCAGCTCTGCTCTGCTCTCAGGGTGCACTTTGGCCAGAGAAAGCAGAGCCAGATTTCTTCTGCCTGGTGGACAGTGCTGCTCCTTCCCACCTCGGATGCTCTGTGTCCCCTTCCAGGGAGGGGGGGGGTTCACTGAATGAACTCGGGGGGCTTTCCCAAAGGGGTCATGGAAATCTGATGCTGGAGAAAATGAGCCACACTGCTCCTGGCCCCAACGGTCCTGGTAGGAGCAGGCAGAACAGAAAATCTTAATTCTTGGACAAAATCATCAAAATTATGCCACGTTCCCCCTCAAAATCAGTGATTTTCCCCCAGGATCTGTGCAGAACAGGAATTTTGATTCGGATTTCCCAGGATCTTTGCAGAATGGGAATTTTGACTTGGTGGCTTCGCTGAGCTTGTATTTAACCAGAAAGGCACAGAAAAGCAATCCTGAAATAGCTGGGGGCAGGCAGGGGCTGGGGCGGGGGGGAGGTCGCTGTCCTGCCTTTCAGGAAGGGGGTGCTCCCAGCAGCCTGGGATTATCCCTGGGCACGGAGTCCGGAGTGGCAGGGACAGAAGGGACTTCACATCCAAAGCAGACAGCTGTGCACAGCCAGCAGCCGAGGAAGGCTTTCTCTGGAGCGGGAGATGATCGAATTGCGCGGCGGAGAAGCGGAGGTGCAGGAGACGGCGCAATGTGATTTCCAGGACAGCCATCCCTCATCGCTGCTCTCGGCAGGGCTTCTGCCTGTCCCCGTGTGCCTGCCAGGAGCAGCTCCTGCTCTGCCATCTCCATCCCTGCTGCATCAACAGCTGCCATTCCCTCCCTGCCTCCAGTGCCCACGAGAAGGAACAGGAGCCCAGGCTCCCCTGGCTTTTCCCACCCTTGTCCCAAAGAACCAGCCCCCAGGAATATGGTCTGAAACCCCACAATGCTTATTTTCCCTTGCTATTTATCATTTATTCTTTCCACAAAGGAATCCCTTTAAATCCCCATCCCTGGGCTGCTGGACCCAGCCTTCCCTGGAAAAGGCTGTCCAAAAGGAGCATGTGTGATAAACTGTCCCATTTTGGGTGCCCACTCCCCCAGGAAGAGCCTTGCTAAGGCTGTTTGGAGCCATCATTTATGCAACAAAAATTATTAAACACCAAATGTCCTTGCATTCCACGTAACAAACACCAGCCACCCTTCAGCATCCTCTTTCTTGGATGTAAAGACTTATTTTTCCACTAAAAATTAACAAAATGAATCAATGTCTGGAATTACGCCTGTGGGAATGAGTAATTTCTTACAGTTCGTACAAATATTTCCCATTTTTGAGCCATATTCTGGCTCATCTTTCCAGATAATCACAAAACCAGCCACTCTCCCCTAGTTCCAGCTTGGCCAGCTGGTAAAGCATCTGACAGCAGAAATGGCTAAAACAATCCGAGCATGAACATTCCCTTATTTATTAATCTTCTTCCCTATTTTGGGGCTTTATGTTGTTGAAATGACACGTCAGGACTGCCCAGGGACAGAGCCGTGTGCTGCAGCTCAGGTGTGCTCTTCCTCAGGGGCACAAGGAGTCCATCCCATTGTTCCCTCAGCTCCATATCAATCCCAGCCCGTCCATATGGACCCGTACAGGGCTGGACGTGGGTGCAGGCTGGGATCTGCTCCATCCCTGCTCGAGGGATGCTCCAAGCAGTCAGGAGGATGTGGGCAGCAGGATGTGGGCAGCCAGCGCTGGCAGAAGAAGCCTTTTCCTCACTCCCATCCCAGATGAGACCTTGGTCTTGATCCAAGGACTCCATGTGATGGATGGGTTTTTCCCTCCAAGGAGGGATTTTCACTGCCTGGGTGTGAGCTGCTCATCCCTCACCCACGGGCAGCCTGAGGCAGATAATGGGATGCAGGGGTTGGAGGAAAACATGTAGGAACAAAGGAAAACCGTAACGTAGGAGGCAAGAGTTTTCATATCTCCATCCTTAGATATTTTTAGTCTGAAAGGCACAAATGCATCACTGAGCTGTGAAAGGAAAGCTCCCTGCTGCTGTCCATGTCAGAGGCTTTGGAGCAGTGCTCTGCCTGCTTTGAAGGAGGCACCTGTGGGCACCTACACCCAGGTGTGAGAAAACCACGTCCCTTTAGCTGGAGGAGACATCACTGGCAGGGACACCTTCCCCTATCCCAGGCTGCTTCAAGCCCTGTCCAACCTGGCCTTGGACACTGCCAGGGATCCAGGGACAGCCAACAGCTTCTCTGGGCAGCCTGTGGCAGCATCTCACACCCTCAGAGGGAAGCATTTCCTTCCCAATATCCCACTAAACCTGCTCTTCTTCAGTTTAAGTCCAATCTCCCTTGTGAAAAGCCCCTCTAACTGCAAATCAGCTGTCGCCCTGTTCTTTTGAGATTATTTTTTAAGCCTTCTGATGTTTATATTCTTGTAATGGAGTTTCTCACGCACGTTCATGTAAATAATGATTGTTTACATTCTTCTCTGTATGAGGAGAATTTTGATGGACTGTTAGTCTGACCAGTGTGGTTGGAGATGTGGCAATGCCATCCTCCAATCCACTGTCACTTTTAGAATTCTGTAAGTGTTGAGGTCTGAAAAATAACATGCTCTTTTCCTGTTCCTGTTGGGATGCTGGAACACTGTGTGTGAGCTGTGTTATTCTTGTGTCACAACGGTAACAATCAGCTGCATTTGTCCTCTGCTCAAGGCTTGGAGCAAGTTCTCAACACAGGCTGCCAAGAAGAGATGGGCTCTGGTGGACCCCACGCCCCCCTTCCCACCTGGACAGGAGCTGAGGGCAACGGGAGGAGCAGCTGGGATGGTTGGGTTGGAAGACTCTGGTTCTGTGCTAATCCAGGAAAACACAATCATTCCTTCCCTCTAATTTTCAGACTTGCTGGAAGTGTGAAGAGGACAAAGGTGAGGATGGAGGCAGCTGCCCAAGCCAGAGCCTGTTCCAGTGCCCAGCTGTGCCAGCGAGGTTCAGCTCCACCACGGGACTGTGAACGAACCCAGCCAAGCCACGGCAATGCTGGGCTCCCCTCCTTCCTCTGCCCCTCCATCCTTGTTGCATTATTAAATCTACTCCCATCTAACAGGATTTTATGTCATCGTTTTTCCCCAAAGTGGCAAAAAAGAAAACAATTAGGGCTGGCAGGTCTAGCCTGGCACGCAGCAACACCATTAAGCAGGAGGCTGCCGTTGGTCTGGAGCCTCTTTAGCATTTTCATTAGCTCTCCAAAGCTTTTGATGTCCCTTATTTACGACACAGACACTGCAGAGGAGGCAGGCGATGATTAAGACGAGCTTTTACTCTTCTGGAGTGCGCCGGGCACCTCGTGGCTACGGACCCTGCATATAAAGCAATATTGCTTATTATTCCGAGCTGTTTGTTCCATTAATCATGAGCCTGCTTTGCTCTGGGAAGAGGAATTGGAATACAGCGATATTCTGTCTGCTTGTTTTTAAAATACATGTGTGGGTGGACACTCCAGCTACTGCTCACATTTTTCTCTCTCAAGAAGAGCTGTTCGTGATTCTCCTCCCAGTGTTTTCTCCTGACACTGATTTTGTTCGTCGAACTCGGGAAGGGAACTGCCTCAAGCCTGTCAACGAGTGTTGTTTGGAAGTAAGGAGTACTAACTGAGAAATGCTTGAAATTCAGCATCCCCGAGAGGAAAAGAATTTCTTTTCCATCATGGAAAGGAGGGTCAGGCTGGACATTGGAATGGGCTGCCCAGGGAGGTGGTGGAGTCCCCATCCAAGGAAGGTGACACTCAGTGCCCTGGGCTGGGTGACAAGAGGGGGACTGGGAACAGACTGGACTTCATGATCTTGCAGGGCTTTTCCAACCTCAATGATTCCAGGATTCTGGGATTCAGTTGAAGGTCACTCACTGCCCTCACAGTCTCAGCCTTCACCAGCCACCCAGGCAAGAGCGGGTCTGGGGATTCCTTCAGGATACCCCAAAGGGAATTTCCAGAGTGTTCAACTCGTGATCCCGAGAAGACACTATGGAGGCATTAAAAGCAACTCAACAAGTTGTGTCAGCATCTTCTGTGACCTTGTCTCACCACATCTGACCTGGTGAAGAACCTTCCAGGAACCCAGAGAGTTCTGGGGTAGAACAAAATGAAGAAGGGAATAAACCAGCCAACTTGAGAATTATTAGTGAGTTCCCAT
The DNA here is from genome assembly GCA_013397555.1 of Urocynchramus pylzowi. NCBI lineage: Eukaryota > Metazoa > Chordata > Aves > Passeriformes > Fringillidae > Urocynchramus > Urocynchramus pylzowi. Next base: position 85,835 of record VZRH01007021.1, on the reverse strand, counting down.
CCCGCTCTCCAGGCACGGATAGTGTGTCAGGGCATGTCTCCAAGATGAAAGGTTTGCAGGATACATAAACAGCTCCATAAAAAACATGTTGTCACCAGCTCCTGGAAAAGCACTGCTGGAAACAGCAGGTGAGGCCAGAGCAGCTCCATCAGACAGCAGAGCTGCCTCTTCATTGCTGACAGATGGCTTCACCTGAATGTCCTTCATCAAAAAAACAACTGAAAAACTACGGGTCTGTTACTTTTCTAAACTGCACTTACTCAATACTTTCAATCCTTCCAATACATACCCTCACTCCAAAACACAGCATCCACTCCAGTGAAATGAATTTCCCTTCCTATAAGAACAATAGATTGCACACACATAAGCCAAGTTAGTTCAGTTCATATGGAAACAGCCAATTATATATTTATTTATTAATACAGTTTTAATTTACAGTACTATTGAGCTGCACACCCAAGACATAGATTATTTACAGAGCATGAAAAGCAGACACAGCAGGTGGCCCTTGTTCCCCAGCTGGTTTGGGTTTCTAAACTGGGACACCCCCAGGAGCACCCCAGCATCTCCACTGCCACACAGTCTTGATCTCATGGCAACCAAAGGAAGCTTCAAATCATGGAATTGTTTAGGTTGGAAAAGTCCACTAAGATGATCCAGTTGAATCATTCCCCCAGCACTGCTAAGGCCACCCCTGCCCCATGTCCCCAAGTGCCACATCCACAGGGATTTTAAACCCCTTCAGGGATGGGGACTCCACCCCTGCCCTGGGCAGCCCCTTCCAATGTCTAACCACGCTTTCCATGGGGAAATTCCTGCTGGTGCCCACCCTGAGCTCCCCTGGCCCAGCCTGGGGCCGTTCCCTCTGCTCCTGTCCCTGTTCCCTGGAGCACAGCCCGACCCCCCCGGCTGTCCCCTCCTGGCAGGAGCTGTGAGAGCCACAAGGGCCCCTGAGCCTCCTTTGCTCCAGGCTGAGCCCCTGCCCAGCTCCCTCAGGGATTCTCCCGGGTGCAGGAATGCCTGAGCCTGTTTTGTTCCAATGGATTGTTGCTCTGACAGATCCCAGCCCTCGGAGACCTCCACACCCCGCACAGGGAACACACAGCAGTGCTAATGACACATTCCAGAACATCCTGGCTGTGTGAGTAATTGCAGATCCTTTGCACAGGCATCTCCATGAAGGCAGTGGGAGTTGTAGAGACATTATTAGGTCTCCTGACATTTTAAAAAGGCTTAGACAGAAAACTTCTTCGAGGGGTTTCAAAGACTGCAATGGAACTGAAATAGTTTTTGTAATAATAACCAAACAACCCACGAGGAGCTTTGTGTAACTGCTTGGACATGAGAGAACAGAGAGAGAAAATCCATGCACAAAGCCAGAGAGGAGAAAGGAAAGCTTATGTCCAAGCAAAGCCATCAAGGCTGCTCCCCTGGCCACCCCAGCAGAGGTCACACACAGGGGATGACACCAGCCAGCACCACAGATCCAGCACCGGGAGCTTGGGGGGTCCCTTCTCCAGCAGGGAAAATCAGGAGCAGAGCCTCTGGGCTGATTTTTGTCAGTGAGCATTACCTTTTGGACAGCTCCAAATCCTCCTCCAGAAGTTTGGTTTCTGAAATCATAAGTAATAAGTTTTTCTGCTGAATCAAATGGTGTGAGGGCTCCAGATGAAACCAGGGCAAACTCCCCTGGCACACACGGAGCCATCTGACCCCATGAGTGTGTAAGGGACAGCCTAAGGAGACTGGAAAAGCTGCTCAGGACAGCACAGGACACAAGGGAGCACCAGGTGCCAAGAGTCATTCAAATGTCATCTGTTCACATGGATATAAATGTCATGGGTTTGTGTATTAGCCTGCAACACGAACAAAGACATCTGGGAGAAAAGGCCCTTCTACAGCACCTTCCATTGAAACCCAGATGGTTTGGGTTGGGGGGAACCTTAAAGCTCACCCCACTCCACCCCTGCCATGGCAGGGACACCTCCCACTGTCCCAGGTGCTCCAAGCCCTGTCCAGCCTGGCCTTGGGCACTGCCAGGGATCCAGGGGCAGCCACAGCTGCTCTGGGAATTCCTATGCCAGGGCCTGTCCTCCCTCACAGGGAGGAATTTCTTCCCAATATCCCATCCATCCCTGCCCTCTGGCAGTAGGAAGCCATTCCCCCTTGTCCTGGCTCTCCAGGTCCCCATATTTCTCGCAGGCTCCCCTCAGGTCATTCTCGACACGAATGCTTTCACAGAAAGAGCCTGAAAGCCTCCAGCACCTCCTGTTCCATACCGTGCTCACCTCCAGCAATGAAATCACTTCACCAGAAAAGTGCTATAAAGAGTAGCAATTCCTCTCTTCCCGTGTCTCATGTGTCAAGATCACATTGCTGTGTAAAAATCAAACCTATGGTGCAACACTGAGGTCTTCCAGTCTTCTGCTTGGGCTAAAACCCACCCAAAACAGGAGACAGAATCATGGAATTGTTTAGCTTTGAAAAGCCCTCTAAGACCGTGGAGTTCAACTGCTCCCCAGCACTGGCCCACATCCCCAAGTGCCACATCCACATAGCTTTTAAATCCCTCCAGTCCCTTCATTCCATGAAGTGTCTGCCAAAAGTTCTCATCAGAGAGGGGTTTGCTTCCAGGTGTAGCTGCCCCTTCCCCAGGCAGTGTTATCTGAACTGACTCATCCCAGTGTCAGCTAAACCCTGGGTAACTTGGATGGAGGGGGGAAAATAGATGTCTGATAGAATTCCAGGAAGGCTGGGAAAAGGAGCTTCAGACAGCAAAACCAGGGTGATGGTTGGGCAAGGAGACCCTAACCAGCTTCTACATCAATCTGGGGGCACTCAGAACCCCCCAGTTACCTTCATCAGGAGGCAGCTCCTGCTCAAGGACACCAAGGATCACTCCTGGACTGGGAGTGAGAGCACGTGGAATCTCCTGCCTCAGTGAACAGAGGAAGTCGGAGTAAAGCAGGAATGAAAGCCTGATTTTATACAGCTGTAATCACTCCCAGAACTGCACAAGTCTCGGGAACTGCACAGCACACAGGAAGACTTCACTTCTGCAATGCAAAAACTGCAGCTTGGGTGGGCAAGCCAGTCTGTCAATCAAAAACATAGGCAAACAGAACCACACACATGTTCATTTTTAGAGCAAACGCCTCACTTCGTTAGAGATTTGCTCTGGTCAATAGATTCCTGAAAACAATTTAACTCTACACATTACAGATGATTTCCTCTGAGTTAACAGGCTGGAGATATTTAAAAACTGGCATGTACTCACAAGAATAGAGAGGTTTGTTCTGACAGACATTTTTTTTTCCTCTGGAAAACTTCTTACATTAAAAACTTCTAGTCACAGGTAATTGCTAACATGGAACATTTATTGGTTTAAAAAAATAAACATGCAGAAGCCATCCTCCTTAAAAACAACACATACAATTACCCAGCGGGGATTTTAGAGGAAAGCAACAACCCTGCAAGGCGTGGATTCCTCCAAAATCTCCAGCAGAAATGTATTTTCTGTGGGAGTCCACGCTCCAGCTGTGCCGTGCAGCAAGTCCAGCCAAAGGCAATCACATTACAGAGCATTTGCCTTGCAGTTTATCTTTCTTTTTCTGCTGTTTGGATTTCTTTCCATCCACCTGGAGACTGATAGTTCTCCTCTGCTCCAGATTCAAGAGCTCCTGGAAGAGCTCCTGCACGTTGTAGTTCATTTTGGCTGATGTCTCCATGAAGGCACACTTCCACTTGCTGGCCAGCGCTTGCCCCTCGCTGGCATCCAGCTCCCTCTGCGTGTCATCGCTTTTGTTCCCCACCAACATTATCGGGATTTTCTGGATGTCGCCTTTGATCTGACAAATCTCATCGAAGATGGGGTGAAGATCTTCCATGGATTGCCTGCTGGTGACGGAGTACACCAAGATGAAGGCATGCCCTTTGGATATGGAGAGCCGCTGCATGGCAGGGAACTGATGGCTGCCCGTGGTGTCCGTGATCTGCAGGGTGCAGATGCTCTTGTCACAGCTGATTACCTGCCGGTACGTATCCTCGATGGTGGGGATGTAGGTTTCCCTGAAAGTGCCCCTTACAAAGCGCAGGACCAGGGAGCTTTTGCCGACCCCCGCTGCTCCGAACACCACCACCCTGTAATCATTGCTCTGCTCGGGCATGTTCGCTGCGCCGAGACGGGAGGGGAGGTTTTCACACAAAAAGCCCGAGTTCCACTAAGTTTACACACCCCTATGCAGAGGTGGGCTGTGGAGAGGGAGGGGGAAAGGGTGCGTTATTGAAATCAGCGATTAATAAATCACTCCCATCCTTTTGCCGTGAAATAAACCACTGTTCCTCCCTACCCCAGCCATGCAGCCCATGCACGTTTAACGCTACGAGAGGAGAATAAGTATTCACCTGCAGCCATCAGCTCCACCGAGCAGCGAAACGGGGCTGAAATCGCCTGGCAGCCGCGGGGAAGAGGTATTGCGGCTCCAGGGAAGCCGTGCTCCAGCCCCGGGAAAGCCGCGCTCAGCCCCCGGGAAGGCGTGTTCCAGCCCCCGGGAAGCGGTACCACCCTCGCCCGGAGCGCCGCCGCCGCCGCGGGAGGGGAGGCTCCGTGCCTCCGTAAATCCAGCCTTCCACTCAACCGCCCCGTGAAAATAAATAAATAATCGAGACAGCCGCCTGAATTAAAGCCGCTGCACCCGAGCTCTGCGGCTCCATCCCTCACTCCGCGCACAAAGGCGAGGTTCGCCCTCCCTCAGCCCCCCGCACCGCAGACCCCCAGGAACTGCCGGACTCTGCCGTCTTTCATCCACCCTGTGCATCTCCCAGCTTAAATTTAGGGCTGATTTAATTTAAAAACTACAAATCCCGGTCAGGTTTTCGCCCCCACTGACATTAAGCGGGGCAGGATTCCACCTGCCCTGAGCAGTTTCTCAGCCTTCCCCGCATAAGCCACCGAGTCCTGAGGCCATGGCCAGCAAGGTCCACTCAGGACCTTATCCGTGTAATCCCTTCCAACTCGGGATATTCTGTGATTCCACTGCTTGGTTTGTCTCCCTCACACCGCCGGATGAAATAATAGTCGCATGTCACAATCACAAGCCGTATTTCTCCTCGTTTATTAGGAGTTTCCCCCAACGCAGTATCTCCAAACGCCCTCATGCGGGGACACCGGAGCTCGCACCACCCGGTGCCTGACAGGGGCGGGCGGCCGTGTGTCCCCGCTGTTCCACCTCTGGCACGGCCTGGGAGGAGAGCTACGCCGGCTCTTCTCGGCCACCGCTCGGGCTCGGCTCTGCCCCCACAGCCCGTTCCCGCCCCGGGCTCGGCTCTGCCCTCACGGTCCCTTCCTGCCCATNCGCCTCTGCCCTCCCACCCCCGTCCTCCCCATGGGTTCCCCGGGCTCGGCTCTGCCCTCACGGTCCCTTCCTGCCCATGGGTTCCCCGGGCTCGGCTCTGCCCTCACAGCCCCTTCCCGCCTGTGGGTTCCCCGGGCCCGGCTCTGTCCTCACGGCCCCTTCCCGCCCGTGGGTTCATCGGTCTCGGCTCTGCCCTCACAGCCCCTTCCTGCCCATGGGTTCCCCGGGCTCGGCTCTGCCCTCACGGCCCCTTCCCGCCCGTGGGTTCCCCGGGCCTGGCTCTGCCCTCACAGCCCCTTCCCGCCCGCGGGTTCCCGCCNCTCGGCTCTGCCCTCACAGCCCCTTCCTGCCCATGGGTTCCCCGGGCTCGGCTCTGCCCTCACGGCCCCTTCCCGCCCGTGGGTTCCCCGGGCCTGGCTCTGCCCTCACAGCCCCTTCCCGCCCGTGGGTTCCCGCCCCGGGCCTGGTTCTGCCCTCACGGCCCCTTCCCGCCCCTTCCCGCCCGCGCGTTCCCGCCCAGGCACCACCCGCCCTCACGCCCCAAAATGGCCGTCGGACTCTGAGGGGATCGGTCGGAAATCAATGTATTTTATGAAGTGTTTCTGTTTGTGGGTCATCTACGTTGTAAAATGTAAAATACGTAACATTTCCTTGAGAAAGGATGTTTTTTTGATGTTTGATCTTTGTATACTTTCAAGCCTAATCAACAGAAAGTGAGATTGAATCTGTGAAACAGCAGCCAACAAGCCCTAAGTAATGCCCGTGTATTAAAAAACACAAATGAATTGTTGGTAGAATTGTTAAGGTTAGGGCTGGACACTTTTCTCTCTCTCAGGCCTGGGGGAGTTGAACAAAGCTTGGGAAGAAGGATGAACCATTGATAGTGGGCACAGGGAATGCAGGATTTGTGGACCACAAGGACATCTGGCAGAACTCCCAAAATGAGGGAGAAATTCATAAAAACAATTCAGTAACTGTGCTGAAATCAGCACTTGTGGAGGAACACTTCCCAGTCCTTCTCCAAGCTCATTCTCCCCAAACCATTTGTGGTTTTCCGGGTTATCATGTCTTATTTCTCTGATCCTTGCTGCGTTCCTAACTCTGTGGTATTCTCCTATTTTAAATCCACTTCTGTCAGCCTTGTAATGCTCCTATCCCAGACCAACACAAAGTATCTCTTTAGATCTATTTCATATTGCTGTGGAGTTTTTTCGTCTAACATAAAAAACCCAGAGGAGTTTCAATTGTGACATGAGGCCAAAATACCTGGGATATACTTGGACCAAATCCATCCCTATGCAAGGGGAACTAAACCCGAGACCTTAAAAAAGAAATGGCCTCTTTAAAACCAGGTGCCTATTTGTACTGCGAAGCTTTGAAAATTCCTGTCTGAATTAATGATGATAATAATGAAAATAGGGGAATAAAGCAGAACTGTGAAAGTCCGCTAATCAACATTAGTGGGGTTAACGTGGGGCCAGGGATCACCCCTCACCTTCCTTTTGCTGTAGAAAATTCCTGTTCATCTTACATCTGTTTTTACAGTTCCTGTCTCTCCAGGCAGGAGATGACTTGCCTGTGGCAATGCTCATAACCTGCAAGCCATTCACTTTGCCTGAATCCCATCATTATTGAGGATTTTCAGAGCAGATTTACAAACTGTCATTTCTGGTTTTTATGGAGTATTTCTAAACCATCATTTCTGGTGTTTATGAGGTATTTATTAGCCACAATGAAATGCTGGCTAGGAATGAGTAGCTAATTCGCTCTCTGTGCTAGCCACTCTTGCTCAGTTATCCCATTTTCAGATATTTTCCAAGCTTTCCAATGGTTCTTTCTAAGAGGTGTTTTATTTAAACCTCCAGATCTAAAGCCTGAAGCTGGGATTGATTTCCCATAATAGGTTCTGACAAGGGAAGAACTCTAAGAGCTCTTGCACAGTGTGGTGTCAGGTGCTAAGTGGGAAGCAGACCCGTGACACGTCCATGTGCCCACCACAGATCAAAACCTTCCAAAAATAAATCCGTTGCTGCTCATTGCTTATTTTACCCCACAAAGTGCTCTGACGCTGTCCTGTCGTCGAGAGCAGGTGACTGTCATTATTACCAGAACTGGAGCTCCTCTCCTGCAGCTCCATCTCCTGCCATTCTGTCCCCAGCAGTGCACTCCATCCTTCACTGGCATCCTAACAAAATCCCAGAAAACAGCTTTGGGCTGTGGGACAGGGGACACGTTTCAGTGTCCCAAACATACAAATTGTTTGGGGGCTGCTGGAGTGAGTTTAAACCCCAGCAGCTCCCTCTGCCCAGCCAGTGCTGACAGTCTCAGGTGACTTTTCCCATCCCTGCCTGTTGTCATCGTGTCCCTGCACAGCGACACTCCAAGCTCCAGGGACAGCCCGGCCCCCGAGCAGCACCTTGCAGGCAATTGTGGCTCCCTGACATCGCCAAATTCCCACATTTCGTTGCCGAGGGACCGCGGGTGTGTGCTCAGTCCAGCCCGGAGCCGGGTTCTGGTGGCAGCAGGTGGCAGCAGAGCCCTGCCAGGGCAGGATGCGCCCGGGCAAGGCGCGTGTGGGAAGGGGTGGCGGTGCTACAGGCACTGGAATCTCATTTATTCGCTCTTTTGACGCTCCTTAGGTCCCAAAGAGCTGCACTGTCTGTGGCCTGGCTGGAGCCAGCACAGGCTGCAGCGGGAACGGAGACATTGTCGAAAGTCTCTGCCTGAAGTCCACACCCAGACCCTCTCTCAGGTGCTGTTTTACCAGGGCAGCCCCTCCTGCAAGGGGCCTTCAGGCTCTTGAGACTAAACTTCGTCTGTTTTCATCAAATTCCCCACTACTCCCTGAGTGCAAATCAAAGAATTATGGCATTATTTAGGTTGGAAAAGCCCTCTCAGACCACTGAGTCCAGTCATTCCCCCAGCACTGCCAAGGCCACCCCTGCCCCATCACATCCACAGGGCTTTCAAATCCCTCCAGGGATGGGGACTCCACCCCTACCCTGGGCAGCTGTGCCAGGGCTGGACAACTCTTTCCATGAAAAAATTTTCCCAAATATTCAGTCCAAACTTCCCCTGGCATGACCTGAGGTTGTTTCCTGTTGCCCTGTCACTTGTTCCCTGGGAGAAGACACCAACACTTTTAAAAAAATTATTTTCCCTGGATTATAGAGAGCAAGACAACATGGGGAGAGCAGGCTCCAAGCAGTGGGCAGCAGCACCTCGAAATATGGCAGCAGATGGAGGGTGATGCCCAAATCAACACTGCACTGGGGTGATGGCCAACACACAAAGGTCACAGTACAGCTGTGACAACTCCAGGGCTGGCAAGCAGGGACGGGAAGGAAAACCCTGCAGGGTTGTTCAGCCTGGAGAAGAGAAGGCTCCAGGGAGACCTTAAGAGCCCCCTCCTGTAATTAAAGGGGCTCCAGGAGAGCTGGAGAGGGACTTTGGATGAGGATCTGAGAGGATGGGACAAGGGGTATGGCTTCCCACTGCCAAAGGAGATGGGAGATGAGGAGAAATTCCAACAACAAACCCACAATATTGTATATTTTATTTAAATTAACAAAACTACATGTTTTCCAGGTTGCTTAAAGCATTCTGTAAAAACTGAACTCAACCTAAACAAACAAAAAAAAAAGATATATTTTAATAAGACTCAGGGACTATTTCCAAGACATATGAGTTGGGCTGAGGAATGAAGAAATAAAAAACCCACACACACACGCACACACGCCCCGTAAACAAATTGTTAGTGTTTGACACAGAATTTGGTTTGAAAGCTGCAGCTCCCCGTTCGTGGGGAGCCTTTACAAAACGCAATGCTATAGTCTAAGCTGGAAAAGAACCCAGGGACACAGCTATGGGAACAACATAAATATCACGTAAGAACCCAGGGGAAAAGGGATGGCAAAGTTGCAAAGTCGAGTGTTCAGCTGGGAACGTTCCGGGGTTACAGGGATGTGCGTTGATTTAATTCCCTTCTAATGGAGTAACTCCTACAGTAGGAACACTGCTTGGACCTGCTTTGCCTCCAGGAGCAGGGAAAGCTGGGGATCTCGGGGAGGGCTAACACAAGGAACGGAACTGCTTAAAGAAAATCCAGTAGGAGCTGCAATGAATACACAGGAAGCAGGCCTTTGGCAGAGGGGTCTGCCTGGTGTGACACGTCCTGACTGGATGGAGGAGCCCCACGTTATGGTGCCCAGCAATCAAACCCATGCCAGGTGATCTTGTGGTGCCACCCTCTCTTTTTCATAGTATTGAGCTTTAATACATGGATGAGGGGAAATGAATAAATTCTGAGGTGGGAATCGTTATGGCACTTGGAATCACGATGGTACCTGGGCTGACAGGAATGAGTTTCCCCTCTCTGCCTCCCCTATAACCTTCAGCAGCGCACAGCAGCAGCAGATTCTTATCTCGTAGGGCCAGAACTGGGAGGGTGAGTTACACGTTACCAGCAGTCAACACAGACGTTTACTCCTGCCCGCTCACCAGGCTCTCTGGATGCTCCAGGCCATGGAAGGTGTGCCCTGAGCAGCGCAGACCCTCCCCACCATTCACTTCTCTGAACTGGGCCCAGCAGGGTTCAGCTCAAGCCTCCAGCCCGGATCAGTTCCCACTCCCCTCTCCTTGCCAAAGGCCTCCCAGCACGGGGCTGAGCGAGCCCGGCGCCTGCGTCTGCTCTGGGAAAGCAAAGATCCACATTAGCGCGTGACCAGCGGATCCTTTCAAGCCCGATAATCCCTGGAAGAATCCAGCTCTGCTCCAGCCTGGCAGCGCACAGAGCGAGACTGCCCAGCTCCCAGGGATGCACTGTAACAAAAGGGGAAGGTGGAGGAAGCCACAAAAGCACGGGAAGGCAGAGGGAGTGAGAACAGGGAGGAGCTGGCTGTGGGATCAGCCAGCTGGGAACTTGGGTCAGGAACGCTCTGTTCTCCTACAATTCAGCTCAGCACCCAGGCTGGCCATTCCCTGTATCCAGCAAACAGCTGTAAAACCTGCTGAGAAAGCAGTTGCTGCTTCTACTAAAGCCTTACTAACAGCCTACTCCTCCCCCAGCTGTGCTTCATCCAGCCGCAGAGGATGGCTGCAGGGCTGCCCCAAAGACTCAGACAAGGGTCAGTACAGGTACAGCGGTGGAATTGAATGCTTTTACAACAAGGCTCCCCCCAGCAACCAACACCCTGTGTAAGTTGCACACAGGAGCAAACCCAGAGTACTGAGCACGTGCTCCTGCCTGAGCTCCCTGCAGCAGCTTTATGCACCAGCACGCCCAGCAAAATCAAACCAGCCCCACGGCAGCTCTGCCCCGGCCCCACATCCGGACCTGCGACTTTGCAACCTCAGTGCCCTTCCAGCAGGGTTTTACGTGCCAGAGTGTAAGACAATATACACAGCCCTCCCCCCAGGAATAACTACACCATAGTAAAGAGTTACAAATGTTCTGCTCGCTGTCGCTGCTCTGTGGATGCACCAGGGACGGGGTGCTCGAGGAGCGGATGCGGCCGGAGGGGTCTCCAGCCAGAGGGACTCGTGTGTCCTCTGCTCCCCACCCCAGGCCTGGCCCTGCTGAGGCACCTCCGTGTCACTCCTGAGCCTCCTTCCGAGCCAGCTTGTACACCTCCGTGGGCCCGTCCACGTGGGTGATGGTGGTGGTGAGCTGCAGCTCCTCCCCGCTGTTCACCCCCAGGTCACCTGAGAAACAAAGGTGTTCCATCAGTGCGGTCTCACAATAAGATATGGGACTATTCCAAAGGAGAAGATCCAGTTTATTGCCTCCAGCCTTTCAGCTGCCTAAGCCACGGACCAGCAACTTTCCTATAAATTATTTTCAGTTATTTAAATAGAAGCACAAGAAACATTTTCAGGAGCCATAGCATGTCCAGAGAAGCAAACAGAACTGGGGAAGGGGCTGCAGCACCAGGAATGGCTGAGGGAGCAGGAAAGGGGCTCAGCCTGGAGAAAAGGAGACTCAGGCGGAACCATCTGGCTCTGCACAACTCCCTGACAGGAGGGTCTGTTTTCTCCACTCCTCATCCCTCCATCTGAGCTATGCAGTTCCATCTGGGCAATGCTAAAAGGCACAAAAACCACCCCAAAGGTTCCAGCCAGCCTTGGCTAAAAGTCAAACCTGTCTAACCCAGCCATTAATTCAAGTGCCTGCTTGGAAACCCAAACCATCATTTGCAAAACTTTTCAAGGCGCTGAGTGTGCACTTGGGCCAAACAAAAAGGCACAGAAGGCACCCCCTCCTTTGTACCTCTTTGTCCCCGTGAGAGCCCTCAGGTCACTTGGGGACATTTACCATTGGACTGGTCTTCGCCGTAGTTCTTGTGGGATGGCGCGTACAGGAACATGAGGGCGAACACGTAGAGATTCCACATCCCGTAGATGCCGGTGAAGAAGGCGCTGTTCACTTGGATCGTGATGTCCCCCCACTTCCAGTGGCCTTCTGTCACCTGTCCAGGGAAAACAGACACGGACAGGCCATCAGGAAGAGCAGATTCCATAAAGACACAGCCTTGGAGCACATCAGTGAGAACAGCATCAATTCAACAGGACGGAGGAAATGGAGTGTAACAGGTTCAGCGAGGCAGAAGTCAGGCTGGGATTCTCCTCTTCAGACTCAGTCTGCAGGGACAAAATGCTCCTGACAAAGTGATTCCCTCAGGACTTGTTCAGCTCTGATGTCTCATTCACTGTGACCGAACCGCTGCGCTCTGCGATACCCCTGCCACAAGCATGTGCTCAGCACAGACTGGCACACAAAGGGCACTACCTGGGGACACCACTGACATCCCAAAACATCCACCTGCTAAAAATAGACCTTTTATAGCAGGAAAACCAGCGTGAATAATGGGGGAATTGATGTGCTGAGCACGGCTGGCTGAGGAGGGGCCAGGCTGACAGCACCAACCTGCCACACGCTGAGGGCTGCCAACATCCATGAAAATATCATCAATATTAATATTCCTTGAAGATACACAGACTGCTCAGGCTGCAATTTTGCTTCCTGTTAAAGAACAATATAAAGGCCAAGAAGAAAACTACAGTAGCTCAAAAAGAGATCCATGGAGCTACTCTGAGGGCTGGAACCCTTCCTCCATGGAGCCAGGCTGGGAGAGCTGGGGGTGCTCACCTGGAGAGGAGAAGGATCCAGGGAGAGCTCAGAGCCCTTGCAGGGCCTAAAGGGGCTCCAGGAGAGCTGGAGAGGGACTGGGGACAAGGCACGGAGGGACAGGACACAGGGAATGGTTTCCCACTGCCAGAGGGCAGGGCTGGATGGGATATTGGGAATTGTTCCCTGGCAGGGTGGGCAGCCCTGGCACAGGTGCCCAGAGCAGCTGTGGCTGCCCCTGGATCCCTGACCATGCCCAGGGCCAGGCTGGATGGGACTCAGAGCAGCCTGGGACAGTGGGAGGTGTCCCTGCCCATGAGATGGGCTTTAAGGTCCCTTCCAGCCCAAGCCAGTCTGTGACTCCATGATTCAAGCAGTGATAAAAGCTCATTCGTACAGAGGTGACATCGGAGCTCAGGACAAACAGGTACAGCTACTGCTGGGCACAGCAGGGCTGCACAGTCAGCCCAGGGAGGGTTGGATGCTGTCACGTCTCCGTGGGCACACAAAGCCACCCGAGTGTTTCAGCGTGAACAGAACGTTTTCCTCCCGCTGAGCTCTCAGGAATGACTGAAGCCTGTCGGCCGATTTCCGCACGGCGCGGCCCCAACGCTCCCTGCGAGCCGAGGGCCTCTGTGCCGGCTCCAGCCTCAGCAGCTGCAGGGCACAGCTTCAAACAAACCAAAACAACTTCTTCAAAAGCAACTTGTTATCAAACAGCTCAGAACAGGCCAGTCCTGTCTGACCAGTGTCAAGCAGCGTCGGGAGCGGCTGGGAAGCGGCGGCTGATGCTCTCGGGGGAGCCCAGAGCCACCCCTCACCTGGCTCACGATGAAGAAGATGACGGTCATGGCTGCACAGGCCAGGGTGATGAGCATCAGGAACTTGAACCTAAAAATCAGCCCCTGTTTAGAGAGAAATGTCACTGGTCACATTAACAGAATCCACAAAACCCATTTTTGGTTTTAGGATAGACAAGACACGAGGATAAAAAATAAAAAATAAAACAAGGGTCCAACCCACGAAACCCCAAAGCAAAACAACCTCCACCCACTCCTGTGCCGTGCTCAGCACAGCCCATATCCTCCGCTCCCCACACGTCTGCGCTCCTGCCGGAAGCTCCGCGCGGGGTGGGCACGTCTGGACAGCGCTGCCTTTCCATGACATTTGCCCGCTGGCTGATTGAGCAGCAGTTAATTAAGTGGAAGAGGTGGCACGCCGCTGTGAGCCCGGCTGCAGGGGGCACGGCCCGACAGCTCACGGCTCTTGTAAAACAAACACGTGCTGGGGTCGGTGCCCCAGCGTGGGCACACCATCCTCACCACGCTCATCCTCACCCCCAGCCCGGCTGGGAGGGAGCTGCAGCGATTCCGACGTCTGCAAAACCCGGCTGGCCAGCACAGAATGGAGATTCCGAGACAAACTCCTCGGCTGGCAATCCCACTGCCCACCGCCCCTGCTTTCACTGGTTCTACATTTTTACCTACGAATGCTTTTGGTTTTGGGTGAGTGCGTGGGTTTTAACCTGGTTCTGGAATTTAGGTGGAAATGTCAGTGTCTGCGTAATTACCCTGCCACACCACGACAACAAAGGACTATTAATTTAACTCTTCCACACCAGACCCGTGCTCCCCAGATGTTTGGATGTGGAGTGTGGCAGCAGCAGCTCTGCACCACAAGCTGAACCCCTGTGCCTCCTGCTAGAGGGAAAAACACTCAGTATCTGCTTCAAATTCTTTCAAGTCCAATTTTCTAATTTTTTATGTGCATTCCTGATGGGTGATAATGACTTGTTTAAAGGAGTAGTGACCATAAATTAACAGAACAACTTTGGGGATAAATATTTTCACCCCTGTAGAAGCAGGTTAAGCACTGAGAGTGAGCTCCTCGGGTTTGGCAGCAGGCAATTCAGGTAGGACAGAAAAATATACAAAATCATGGGCTAAAAATGAGGGTAATGGGGGGAATGTGTTGTGCTTTAACCCTCCAGCAACTTCGTAAGCAAACGACAACCCCAAAAATCCAAATTTATACCATGAAAAACCAGATGGTCTTAGCAAGACCTCCCACTAACCACAAAAATTAATATTAGAGGAGGAGAAATGGAAGTATGAGGAGATTATAAAGGGATCTCAGAACAGACTCCCAGGTCCTTTTAAAAACAAGGAATCTGTGCCCCAAGGAGGACCCTTACCTCGTAGTGAAGGCGGCGAGCCTTGCTCATGGCAGGGAGGCTCGACTGCTTCCCACTGATGTTTCTGAACACTTGGAAGACCATAAAACACAGGAAGAGAAAATAGAGGCACAGGCAGATCCCTGCAACTATAATAAAGGCCATCTGTGCAGAGGAAGTTAAGGGAAAATGGTACAAACTAACAGGAAATCCTAGAAAACATTATCCAGGTGATTGCCATATTCAGTTCCCCAGTGATCTGCAGTGCCCGAGCCAGCCCCTGCCCCCCAAAAGCAGGGGTTTGCCCACACCTCCCAGGGACCTGGCAGGAGGGAGCACCTCCCTCTCCCATAAAGCAGGGGAAGGATACAGCCAGCTCCGTGCCCACCTCGGTGGTCCAGATGCTGTAGAAGGGGTTCTTGAGCTGCACTCCCCTGCAGAGAGGAGAGAAAACACCAACTGTCAGAGGGCTCAGAGAGCTCCTTATCCACTCTGCAGCCTGGGAATCAGAGAATCAGGGAACACCCTGAGTTGGAAGGACCCACAGGAATCGCTGATCCAGCTCCTGCCCTGCACAGACACCAAACAATCCCACCCTGTGGCTGAGAGCGTTGTCCCAGTCCTCCTGGAGCTCTGGCAGCCTCGGGGCCGAGCCCATTCCCTGGGGATCTGTTCAGTGCCCAGCACCCTCTGGGGGAAGAAGCTTTTCCCAAGGTTCTGCAGGGGAAAAGCCAGCTGTGCTGATTTCCCATGTGGGTGAGGAGAAGGTGAGGTGGGAAGTGTTTCCATGGCCAGCACACTTGGGAGCACCTGCAGGAGCCTCCCCTGGCTCTGGGAGATGGGGCTGTGCACCCAGCCATGGGGTTGAACTGCTGGTCCCTGCTGCAGGAGGTGACCAGGAGCCTCTGCTCTGGGATGGCTGGGCCTGGGCAGTGCAGCTGCACCCACCTCTCACACATGTCAAAGATGAAGAGGCAGAAGGAGCCCACAGCGATGGGTCCAACCTGCTTCCAGTAGCCTGAGAGCCGATTCCGCTCGTTCTGGTCCTGGTCACCAGGTGGGGAGGAGGAGAAAAAGGAAAAGCAAGTTAGCCTGAAATCCCCTCAGCTGGTGCAAGTCCCCACAGCATAGTTTCCAACCATCAGCTGCCAGGTTCTCCTGGAAGTGGGGCTGGAAACCTCCTTCCCACGGGTGTGGTACCCACCATCATGTGCTCCCCGCAGAAGATGATCCAAAACGAGAGCAGCATGGCATAGAAGATGCCCTGTCGAATGTCTCCAAAGAGCAGCATCCAAGTCCAGTCAAATCCAATGGAAAACCACTCCACGGGGATGTTAATGAATGTCATGGAAATTCCCAGAGCAAAGATGACCCTGGAGAGGCACAAACACCATCTCTGCACATCCCAGCATGCGAGAGAAGGACAGAACCCCAAAAGCCAAAGCTGTGCGTGGAGAAGGAAATCCAGCACTTTTTGGGAAGTGTCACCTCCTGCCACCAAACCCCCAAGGACTGAGCTCCTCAGAGCAGCTCCTTTTTCTCCAGGGCTTTGACAGGAAAGAAAAGAGAAGCTGTGAAGGTCTCCAGCTCCCAGTGTGCTTGGGTGGAGGGAGGGATGGAGAAGAGACAATTCCTGTCTCCCAGCCACGGGCTCTGCCTGGGAGCAATGACCACCTCAGTGGGTCCCCTGGGCCACCACGGGCCCCTACTCACTTCTCCAGCAGGACGGGGGCGCGCGTCATCAGCGTGATCCTCCTCCAGTACCACACCATGATGATCAGAATGCTGGGTGTCAGGAAGGTCTTCATGGCAAACCACACCTTGGTGAAGCCTCCGTTCTGATGGATGCCCTGAGGAAAACCAGGGTACAGGGTTTGATATCATCACCCTGTGCTTCTCCTCATGGAGTGTCAGGAGAGGCACACACATGGAAGGGCATCCCAACGATGGTTTGGCCAATGATGGACAGAGAAAAGGTGCCCACTGAGCCCCCAGGCCACCTGGGCAGGTTCCAGAAGGTCTGAGAACAAATGCCAGCAGATACAGCTTCCATGGCAAGGGAGAGAGGGAATTCTGACACAGCATGGAAAAAGCTGGTGGAATCACTCCCAGACAAGTAACGAGATCCTCATGGAGCCAAGTCACCCCTGGTGGGAAGAGCATTGGCTCATTAACGTGTTTCTCCAGCCACGCGTCCTCCCACCGCTGTCTGCAGCCACCGCAGCCGTGGTGGGAGGGAAAAGCATCCCTGCTCACCAAGCCTGGAGGGAGGGCAGAGCAAGGATCACTGACAGCCTTCCCACACGTGGCCACAGCCAACTCCAGGACAGACCAGGCCCCCTCTGAACCCTCCTGTTCCTCCTTAGCTCCTGTCCACAGGAAGGACTCTGCATCGCAGGCAGGCTGTGGTGGGAAGCAGAGGACACAGGGAGCTCGGAGCCTTGGGAAGAGGAGAAGGCCTAGGGAGGGTTGCTGAGAAGAGCAGGGCATTCCCAGGGAGGGTTGCTGAGAAGAGCAGGGCATTCCCAGGGAGGGTTGCTGAGAAGAGCAGGGCATTCCCAGGGAGGGTTCCTGAGAAGAGCAGGGCATTCCCAGGGAGGGCTCCTGAGAAGAGCAGGGCACTCCCAGGGAGGGTTCCTGAGAAGAGCGATGCCCTTGATNGAGAAGAGCAGGGCATTCCCAGGGAGGGTTGCTGAGAAGAGCAGGGCATTCCCAGGGAGGGTTGCTGAGAAGAGCAGGGCATTCCCAGGGAGGGTTGCTGAGAAGAGCAGGGCATTCCCAGGGAGGGTTGCTGAGAAGAGCAGGGCATTCCCAGGGAGGGTTGCTGAGAAGAGCAGGGCATTCCCAGGGAGGGCTCCTGAGAAGAGCAGGGCATTCCCAGGGAGGGTTGCTGAGAAGAGCAGGGCATTCCCAGGGAGGAGGACAGTCCCGCTGGGGCAGGAGCTGCAGAGGCCCGGGCACAGATCACGGTGGCAGAGGACGGGCGCTCACCACGAGGCGGATGTCCTTGATCTCGCCGATGCCCACGTTGATGCCCTTCCTGTCGTTGACGGGCAGGCGGATGTTGATGAGGTAGTACTTGTGTGCCACGCTGCCGATCTCCATGAAGGGCAGGAAGTCGCAGTCGTAGTGACGGCCCTCGGACTCCACCGTCTGCAAAGGGCAGGAGCAGAACCACGGCCCTCAGCCCCCCTGGCACCAGCACACCACAGAGCCTCAACTGGGAGCACTGGGAGCACCCAGAGCCTGGGTGTGACAGTGCCCGAGGGACACTTCTCCTCATGTTTTTGATTGTTTAGGATCACTGAGTAGGTAAGGTCTGACCTCAGACAGGTTCGCATTTCAGGCTTTAATGGGAGCCTTCCAAGATGAACCCTGTGCAGCTCCCTATCAGGAGGTGGGAGCCAGGTGGGGATTGGCCTTGTCTCCCAGATTTAAAGTGACAGGACAAGAGAAAATGGTCTCAGGTCGTGCCAGGAGAGGTTTAGGTTGGATATTGGGGAAAATTTTTTCATGGGAAGGGCGATTCTGTGGTTCTGTGATTGGAAGAGAACAACTCCCACTCATCCCCACCCCCAGTGTCATTCAAATTCCTTACTTTTGGAGAGCCAAAGGTGCACTTCAGCTTCCTGATCTCTATGGCATGTGCTATTTCCTCCCAGTCATCGAACATGTCATCACGATAGGCCAGCGACACATCCAGGGTGATCTCTGCGTTTTCCTCTGCAACAGCAAGGAGACACGGGGCTCAGAGGGTTCCCAGAGTAATTAAAAAACACGACACAAAGTTCCTTTATGAAGCTAATTAATGAACTGAAGCTGAGCTATGATGGCCTCGCTGGGAGAAAACTCAGAACCAGCCACACACAACAGCACTGATGTTTTCTATGCATCTCGTTTAGCTTCAGTTGTTCTACAGAAGGGTTTTGGAGCTCTCCCTTTCTCACCTACAGAACATTTTAGAGCCCTCCCCAGCTGCTCCACACCTGCCCTGACTTGTTCCTGCCTCTGCAGATGCCCCAACTCGCACGCCAGTGACACACACGGAGCTCATGGCCTGGCAAGGTCACACATCCCTGTGGGAGCAGCAGCTCGTCCCCTCCTGGACGTGTGCACAGTGACAGTCTGTCCCAGAGACAGGGATACAGCTGCTGGGAGAGGTGCTCCTGGCAGGACACTGCCAGGGGGTCCTTGCTGCCAGGAGGGCATGAGGCTGGATCAGGCTCATTCAGGCTGGAACAGGCTCTCTGAGGAGCCACAACTGAGCGAGTTCATGTACTGGAGCAGCAGCTGAGGCTGCCAAGGAGCATCAACACATCTAAAAACCTGAGGCAAGTCTGTACCAGCTCCACCAGCTGGAAAATCCTCCTGTTTACCAGGCACAGATCCCAGGGAAGGCTCTGAATGAGAAACACGCTCCAAAATGAGCATGTGCATGTTACAGCCCAGCCTCCTTCTGTAGGGCACCAAACCCTTAACAGCCACAGCTGCTGGAAAAGCTCCAGAACCATCCACCTTGGAGAAGCACTGGGAGATGGCTGCAGAACCATCTACCTTGGAGAAGCACTGGGAGATGGCTCCAGAGCCATCCACTGTGGAGAAGCACTGGGAGATGGCTCCAGAGCCATCCACTGTGGAGAAGCACTGGTAGAGATGGCTCCAGAACCATCTACTGTGGAGAAGCACTGGTAGAGATGGCTCCAGAACCCATCTTTTGAGCTATATTTTTGTTGGGAATAGGTGGTGGCACACTCATCCCACCGGATGGGAAGGGGCGTGGATGGGATCTGTGGCTGGCAGTTCTATTTTTACGCCCTTCGGAGGTGGCCGGGTTGTGCATCTGATGTGGACACTTTAGGATTTTTCTGAACATTTTCTGGTACACGTGGTCTGTACCATCCAGATCCACATCCAGTCTCTTTCCAGAGCTGCCAGGAGTTGGGTTTCCATGAAACACGAATTTGCCATCTCAGATCCGCTGTTTAGGAGACCAGCAAAACAGATAAATGGGAACATAAGGTTGAACTTGGCCCGGCTAAAAAGAACCATGAACTCCATTTCAGAAGCCATAAAACCAACTGGAATGCTTGGGATTAAATCCAAGAAAAACAGCTTTCAGTATTTCATCTTTGCAGTCCAAATGTTGCTGCTGCCATGGAGTATGAAAACCAGAAGGCAGAAGATGAACTGCTGCGTGCCTTTCCAGGCCAATGGATTAGAGGCTCCCTCTGGAATTCCATCAGTCTCTCTGCTGGGGTGACATCTCCCCTTGGAAATGAGTTTTGTGCAAAGACCCTTCAGGGCTGTCAACATAAAATACAGATCTATCCATATATCCATATATTTCAGCACAGCAGACTGATGGCAGAGCTGTGTTAGTGGTTGGACTCCATCTTAGAGGTCTTTTCCAACCTAAATGATTCCATGATAATGCTACGCCAGCCTTCCATCAGCAACTCCCATTGTCCCTGAGGAACAAATGAGGACAGTGACAGAGAACCAAATCTTAAGAAGATTTGTGCCTTATTGCCATTAATCAGATGGTGAACAGTCAATTTTCTGGGGAGGGTGCCCTTTTCCTGCACAGCATTAAACTGAGAGGGAGCAGGATCAGATTTATCAGGGATAAATCCTTTCCTGGGAGGGTGGGCAGGCCCTGGCACAGGTGCCCAGAGCAGCTGTGGCTGCCCCTGGATCCCTGGCAGTGCCCCAGGCCAGGCTGGAGCAGCCTGGGACAGTGGGAGGTGTCCCTGCCATGGCAGGGGTGGCACTGGGTGGGCTCTGAGGTCCCTTCCAACCCAAATGAGGACAAGACACACTCCTGGAGGTTTCCCAGCCCTGAGCTCTGTGATCCTCCCAGTGAGGGAGCCCCTGCTCACGCTCCAAGCACCACCAGTGTCATTTTCCCCACTGGCATTTTACTGCCCAGGAGCTTTTCCATGAATCACTTTATAGGACAATACTTGCCCAGGATATCTTCACTCACATTACAATGGGCTAAAAATAGTGGAGTTGTTTCAGGAGGGGGCTCTGTGCCAGCTGCACACTAACACAGCTGGCTGGGGAGAAGCCTATGGCAGGCAAGCAGAAATGCTGGAATTATTTCCATTACACTTCCATGCTTCACCAGCTCCCTAAAATTACAAAACCTACCAAAAAGCCCAAGGCTGGATGAATTAGAAAAGGAGGCTGCAGCATTCCGCCCTCTCACTGTACACAGTTGCTTTCCAGCTGCAAAGAAACTCCATCTCCTTCCTCTGGCCCCCTCCAGAAGGGGTTTTAATAATTGAGTGCACAATGCATCAAGGACAGGGACAGCACAGAAATAGCCTCTTCCTCAGAGGAACAGCCTGAGTCTCTCCCAGCTTTCTGGGAAGGATAAACTCAGCTTCTAAACATCTGCATTCAGAAAAACCTGTGTTTCAAAACCACTGGAAGTCCAGAGGGAGTTCCCAAGGTGCAGGTGATTAGGGCTGGCTGCTCCTCTGAAGGGTGAGATCCCACTGACTATTCCAGGAGGCTCAGCCCCTGCCAGGCTCTCTCAGGGCACCTTACCAGGGCTGTCCTTCCCCTCTGTCCCAGAAAATCCCTCTCTGGCTGGATGAGGAGAGCTGACAGGTCCTGGATGGGGAGAGCTGACACAGGACTGACTCCAGCTCTCTGTGGATGAGGAGTCAGCCATGAGTCACCAACATTTCCCAACAGGCACAGCCCAGCTGCCCCTGCCCCAGGAGGGTTTTGGCACCCAGCACCCTGAAAAAACTGAATGCAGGTTTACTCTGTGCCTCAGCCTTGCTTAGGAACTGCAGGGGAAGAGGACAACCAAGGGCCTTGGAGGAGAAAAGCAGGAGACAGTTTGATGTGGCTCAGAAACCTCCCTGGTGAAGGCCAAGGGGAAGTGGCAGAGCCAGGACCCTGCACAGCACCTTCAGACCCTGCAGTGGAGCTACAGGAGCCAGCAGAGCGGGCTGTGCCCCAGGCAGCAGCTTCTTCAGGAGGACAAATCCTGTGCAGTTCCCAGCAGTGCTGCTTTCCTGGATGATCTGAGGCAGCTCCAAGACAGTTTTCAGGACAGTGACCAGAGGCTTCAGCAGCTGTGGTGCCTTCCAGGAGTGGCCCTGGTTTGGCACCAGCCCCTGCTGGCACTGGCCACAGCAGGAGGAGGCCTGGAGGGCTCAGAGCCCCAGAGAGAGGAAACACATTTGAATTGTTGCCTTAAAAGAAGAACTGAGGTTATTTCACATCCTTATTGCTGTCCCTTTTGAGGAGCTGATCCCAATCACCTGATCAATGAGGAACTTTCATTTAACAGCAGGGGACAGACACTATAGTGCATTTAATTCAGCTCAACAAGTCTTCTGTTTATTTCTTCAAGAGCTGTTACAACACAATCTAGAAAGCAAGAAATGTGTAACTAGTTCCTGAGATTCTACACTTAATTTACACCTGCCTTCAGCTTGGTACAAAGTGTTGGACAGTCCCCAAACCTCCTTTTTATTACCCAGGGGGTGGCCCTAGATGAGCTGTTCTGCTTTGAGATCTCACAAAAAGCCTCCCACCTTTGCAGGACTCAGTCACTGAAGGGCACAGAGCTGTAGCAAAGGCTCTGCTCTTGCAGCAGAAATGCTGCCAGAGGCTGGGTTAGCATTCCAGCAGCCTGCTCCAAGGGCTTGGCCAGCTCCTGACTCCAGCACGGTGGTTCAGCTTGAAAACCCTTGGGATAAAGAGCTGTTTCCCTAATGCAATCATCTGTCCAAGTGGAAGGAGGTGAGGCCTTAATAAAGGCACAAAGCTGCTCCCTCTGTATTCAGAGATAATTACAGGGATAAGAACACAGGTGAAAGCTTTCTACAACCTCATTTCTAACTTATCTTAATGATAATGCATTAAATCATCCCTGCTCCATCTCTGCAAGTGCTGAAGGTTATTCAGGGCTTGGGGCAGCCTGGGATAGTGGAAGTGGAACTGGAGCTCTGAGGTCCTTCCCAACCCAAACCACTCTGGGATTCTGGGATAAATAGCTGGAGGAACAGTTCTTCTCTGAGCAGGGAGGGGTGAAGGACACAAAGATGGCTAAAAAAGCTCCTGACCCCAACTAACTCCCTGAACTGATTCCACCCCAGGGATCCCTGAGCATGGAGCCAGCCCCACAGCCAGGCTGGAGCCAGGGCAGCAGCTCCACACACCCAGCTCAACCAGTCTGGAAAGAAAATTGTTTGTTCACTGCAGCTTACAGTTACAGAGGGATTTTCCCCAAACACTTTAAAACATGCAAACACATGGACAACTTCCCTTCTGGGGGGGGCAGAGCAGTCCTGCCCTTGCTGCTCTCAACATAATTTTGCAGGTTTTATTGCAGGATTATTTTGGAGTTTGGTGGGAGTTGTGTGTTTTGTGTGTGGGGTGGGGAGGGTGTTATACATTTACTGAGTATTTATATAGTAGTTTCAAACTGAAAGAGGGGAAAATAAAGCTAGATATTGTAAAGAAATTCCTGGCTGGGAGAGTGGGGAGGCCCTGGCACAGGGTGCCCAGAGCAGCTGTGGCTCACCCTGGATCTCTGGCAGTGCCCAAGGCCAGGCTGGAGCAGCCTGGGACAGTGGAAGGTGTCCCTGCCATGGCAGGAGTGGCACTGGGTGGGCTTTGAGGTCCCTCCCAACCCAAACCATTCCAGGATCACCAATTCCCAGATTCAGGAAGCGCTCCAGCACCACCTCCCTGCGTGGCACCAACACAACTCACGGCACGAGGTAAAAACCCCTTCAGGGGAGGCACTCAGGGGAGTGAGAGCCAGGCAGCAGCTCCCTCTGCCAGTCACTTACTGAGGTCGTTGTCCATCTTGAAGGCAATGTCCAGCTGCATGATGAAGAGCATGAACTGGAACCAGGGGCTCATCTCCTTGCTGGGCAGCGGGATGTGCACGGCGAACACGATGTCGTTGGCCTCGATCTGCCGGCTCACGGCCTCGTCGAAGTCCTTCAGCTTCTTGCAGTGGTTGGGTCCCCAGGGCATCAGCCACTTGGTTTTGTGGTGGTTCTTCCTCACGTCAATGCACTTCACTGACATGTAGGGAACAGCTGTCGTGGGGCTGGGAGCTGGCAATGCAAGAGAACCACACTTGGAGCATCTGCAGACATCTGATACAGCGGCTTCCCCACCAAAACGCGAGCTCCCCGCTCGGCTCTTTGAAGGCAATTTAAAACAAATGCACCCACTGCTGCTCCTTCACAGCTCTTTGATCTCACAGTCAAGTAATTAAGTTTATTACATCCACAGATGTATTACTGACTTTGTAGTGGGATCAAATTAGGATTAATTGAAGAGCTGGGATCTGCTGGTTCAGTCTCAGATACCTTGGTCACACAAAACCAGCCTGATTTACTGAAAACTGTTCCTTTCCCTGTGCTCACTCAAGCAGATCCACACAGAAAGCATGTGCCCAGAGAAACCTGGATGGATAAACTAATCCCAAACCTCGTGGTCCTGCAGGGCAGGGCAGGATCTACCACAGGGATTTGCACCCTCCAAGGCCACACATCTCCTCGGGCAGGAAGATTTTCCTCCTGGGCAGTGAGTGGCATAGGAAGTAAGACTCTGCAGAAGGTGATTTTCATGTTGTCACCATCCTCATTCTGATCATCCAGGACTTCCCTTACAGATCACAGCCCCCCCAAAAACTCCAGCAGCAATAACACCACCCTACAAACTCCCAATACTCCAAGGAGGAAAACAACCCGAGTGAGCTTCACCCTCCCAGCCGGGCTCCTGGCTGCCCCCAGCCCCGCACTGCTACACCCAGATGATTCAGCCCTGGCTCCCTTGTAATTTGGGCACGGCAGGATCATCCCAGCAGCTCTGGAGCCGTTTGGGATGGCAGCCAGGAGCCCTGTGGAGCACCTTGCCCAGCGTGCCACCTCGGCACAGGGTGACATCCACACGGCTTCCCACGGGCAGGGAGAGGTGACTCAACGCCAGGCGGGAGGAAGTTACTCAAAAGCCAAATGTTTATGAACTGCATTTTTTCCATTTTTTCACAGCACTGAGTTTCTTCCAGCTCCAAAGGCACAGGGATGCCAGGATAAGGGTGGGCTCCAGGGGACTGGCATGAGCAGGTGGGTTAATGGTTGGACTCGCTGACCTGAGAGGGCTTTTCCCACTGAAAGGATTCAGGAGTACTCCCAGATTGATCCCAGCTCCTGGGATGCATTGTTGCACTGCTGCATCCCAAACCCTTGCTGCACTCAGGAATCACACAACACTCAGACATTAAAGCAACCCCAAAACTGAACAAGTTATTGATATCAGAATCAGGACATATCCTGAGTTGGAAGGGATTCACAGGGATCGTGGATCCAGCCCTGGCCCTGCACAGACACCCCAATCCCACCCTGTCCATCCCTGGCAGCCTCGGGGCCGTGCCCATTCCCTGGGGTCTGGGCAGTGCCAGCACCCTCTGGGGAAGAACCTTGCCCAAAATCCACCCTAAATACTGCATCAAGAAACAGAGAAGTAGAATAAAACAAAGCATTCAACAAACACAAATGAAGCTGCAAGCCCAGGGTTACAGGACACTGATGACGTGCCCATAGTGCATAAAACACTGCAATAAATGTTGATTCCTCCGCCGTGCCTCGATGCAGAGCCCAGTAACCACAGCTAGAACTGCAGCTGGAAGGGAATATCAGGAATATTGCTGTGAAGTAAGCCAGGCATTTCAGCTGAGCTCTCTGAGCTCTTTAACTCTGACACATTCTGAGTGATTTCGAAGGCATTTCTGAATTAAGAGACAGCGTTCCCTCTACAGAGAAGCCAAACGTTTCTTGCTTTGATGCAACTCATTATAGCCATAAATACATGTTTTCATCACTGCCTGATTATGATTTTAAACACTTGGCACGCTCCCTGCAGCCTCCCCTCTGCCAAAGTTACAGCTTTGAGGAGCATGAGACAATTACTATACATATTCCTCGTCGGGAATCGCGCACCAAACAAACGCCGGCACTTGGCTTCCATTACTGATTTGGCTCCTGGCCCATTAAATCCAAGTGAGCGTTGAACCAAGTGGAAAAAAAACGCTTTGTGGAGCTGCAGCCAACTCAGCCAAGAGCATTACAAAGTGCTATGCAAAACAAAGCTCGCACCCAGGGATTTGGGCTGTGCTGTGGTGCCAAGGGCTGCCCCAGCCCCTCTGTCCCCAGCCCGGGGGTGCAGCAGCCCCACAGATGCCAGGATCTCTGTCAGCCTGTGAATAATTGAATAACTGAACAGCTCTGTGTGCACAGCACAGTGCCTCAGCCTCGTGCTGCTCGCTGCCATGAGAGCTGCAGGAATGCAGGTACCACTTGGAGTAAGAGGGGAGCAGAGCTTCCAGAGGAAGGTTTGGCAGGAGCCAGGGGAGTGCAGCTCTCTGGGAGCCAGCTCAGCCAGGAGCCCAGGAGGGAGTCCTGGCCCCAGGGGCTGGCAGCAGCCATGGGGCAGAGACCCCTCGTGCCAGGGGGTTGGACACCAGCAGTGCCAAGTGCCAAAAGCCATGGGCAGGAGGTGCTGGAGCTGCCAGCACTGCCACAGGATCACAGACTGAAAGAGACCTTAAAGTTTGTTTCATCCCAAAGCCCTGCCATGGCAGGGACACCTCCCACTGTCCCAGGTGCTCCAGCCCCAATGTCCAGCCTGGCCTTGGGCACTGCCAGGGATCCAGGGGCAGCCACAGCTGCTTTGGGCACCTGTGCCAGGGCCTGCCCACCCTGCCAAGGAACAATTCCTAATTCCCAATATCTATTTATCTAAATTTCCCCTAGATTTCTGCCTCTGCATCTCCTCCAGCTGGGCCTCCAAAGGTGCCCAGCTCACTGCAGAAATCCCAAGCCTATCCCAAATTACAGAGGCAGAGCAGATCCTGCTGCTCCCTGTGATGGTTTTAGGCAGCAAACACCTGGAAAGCTGGACACCTTCACCAGTGTGGCCACCACTGCCCAGGGAGGGCTTCCCATGGACTGCCAGGGCCACCTCAGCCGTGTCTCAGTGACTGAAACAACTCCTGCACAGAATTTCATCCTTTCCATTCAGCCAGGAGGTCAGGGCAGGCTGCTCAGGGCCTGATCCTACCAGGACACCAGAAAACAAGGTCCAAGGGGCTTCCCTCAGGAGCTAGTCCTCAAAGACATAAAACCCACACTGCTTCTCTGGTTTTAGACTTAAATCTGGGTAAAAAAAAAAAAAAAAACCTGAGACAAATAAGCTCAATTTTTTAGCATTTTTTGGAGGGGATATTACGTACACCTAGGTTTGGGTAAGAGCCAGCATCACTCAGTATTTTAATTTCAATAAATTAAGCAGATCTTCAAAAAGCTCCTGTGATGAAGCCTCAAACACCTCCTTCCTCCTGCCCTCAAGTTCCAGGATTTCCACCCCCTCTCAGCTCCCCACCAGCCCTCACGTTGGGAATCACATCCTGCACTTTCTCATCCCAGCACCTCCAGCACTCCCATTAACCACCGACCCTTGCTCCAGCACCATAAACAAGCCCTTTGGAAACTCTCAATTGCATTGTGTCCACACTGATTAAAGGCTGAATCCCCCTGACCTCGGGGGGATTTAACTTCTCCCGGCACCGGGAGCATTCTGCTTTTCTACTCAATTACCCCCTTCGGAGCCAGCCAGCACTTCCCAGCGAGCACACACAAAGGGCTTCTGCTTCATTACCCTAAGCGGCTGCAGGGTAGGAATAAACAAGCTAATTTATCATGGACAGACCCAGCTTTTCCAACTGGAACAGCCAGAACCTGGATAACACCATATATGCACTCAGGATTATAAATACGTATTTATTGCAGGATGATTTTTTCTTTTCTGCCTCCCTCTTTCCTGACCTCGATGGCACCAGTTTAATAAATTTGAGTGACACAGAGGCTTTTAATTACTACTTCTTTGATAGTTCTTATTTCACAAAGCTTTCTGGAACATTGCAGCAGCTTTTATATGCAGAATAAATGTATATTTAAACAACCTCACTGCCTACTGGAAGCCCACTCCCCTTGGGAAAGGTTTTTCTTTCTTAGATTTGACTTCAAACTTCATCCAGATCAAAATCCTTTAAAGCCCCAGGGCACCAATTCCATCCTGATTTACAGTGGGAGTTTCCAGATATCCTTTGCAGCTGAACACCCATATTTCTGTTGTTTCAGAGACATTTTATCAGTACTACAGGTTTCTCTGTCTTTTTTTTTTCAGACCATAAAAAGGAACTTGTCCAAACCATCAAACCCAAGTTTGCTGAATCAGAACAGAAACTTTGTGGCTGCCCCTGGATCCCTGAACAGGGACAGGCGTGGAGCAGCCTGGGGTAGTGGAAGTGTCCCTGCCATGGCAGGGGTGGGATAAAATGGGATTTAAGGTCCATCCAACCCAAGCCATCCTGGGATTCTGTGACTCTACAAACCACTCACATAGTGCTGGGCACCCTCATGTCCCAGGGGTTGTGTTTTTCCTCAAGGTTTGTTCTCCAGTGCTACTTTTGCACCTTTGCTACCAGCAAAGCCTCTTCAGAGCAGCACAAACTGAAGGTTTTTCCCAATAAATCAGCTCCCAAAAGGAGCTGCAGGAGCAGCCATGCCCAGAGCCCTAGGAAGTGAGGGAGCAGGGGATTCCTAGCTCCCTGATAAGCAGCCAAAGGGCTCCTGGGGAACAGAGATAAGGAATTATTCCCTCAGCCTCAGGCAAGTTACAAAGCAGGGAAATCTTATGAGGCACAACTTGCTGGGAGAACTGAATGAATGATCTCCATAATTCACATCCATATTCAACAGCAGAAATGAATACAAATGAGGTGAGCTCGAGTAAAGCTCCCTAAATGCAGAAATGGATATTCAAGCATATTTAAAAGAAGAAAAAAAAAAAAAAGAGGTAAGACTGGTTTATTAATTGCCACAGAGAGCCTGATCTTCTTCCAAGTCAGTTTTCCAGTGGGATGAGATGCGTTTCCTGCAACTCCCAGCCAAGGTACGAAATCCTGCACACAGACCCAAAGGAGCAGGAAGAGCAGCTGTTATCTAGCAGCTTTTCTCCTGAGCCTGACACTCCCCAAGATAAGATACCCAGGAAACTGCCCGTGCTCAGATATGTGAGGAATTTCATCTCCATGTGAATGGGCCGGGCCAGGCCCTTCCCCACTGGACACCTTGAGCCTTCAAAGGCTTTCCCAGGCTATCAGGGACTTCAAAGGCCCCAAGTGTTATTTACCAAGGAAAAGGCTTCCTGTGTAGAGGTTTTCCCTCTCAAAGGGCAGGCAGGCAGCAGGAGCAGTGCTTGGGAAGAGCTCAGGTCACATTTAAATCAACAGAGGGGAGCAGCAGGAGGACTGACCTTGTCACCTGAGCTCTCCCAGGTTTGGGTTTGGAAGTGATGCAGCCGTGAAAAGAGAAAAACCCAGCACCCCCGAGGAGTCCCAGCTCCTCAGGCCCCAGCACTGCCATTCCTGCCTGGGAACTCTCCATTTCTGGCACTTTTGCCCATTCAGCTACAGTTACAGCTCTTCAAAAGAAGAATTGAGCAGACCTAAACTAAACAGACATGACCTTTGGTGTCTGCTTTCTCCTGGGCTCCCAGCGCCTCTGCCAAGGCTGCAGCACTGCAGGAATGTGTCTATACACAGGATCCATTGGCATTCATGGCCACGGAGCACCGACCAGCTCCTGGAGAGGCCCTGCATGAAAGGAAGTCAGGCACACAAAAATGTTCTTTATCCCCAGCCTGAAACACTCTTTCCTATCCATACCTTGGAAATCTGAGTGCTTTCCCTGTCAAAAGATCAGCTCAGCCCAAGGAAGGTAATGAAATCCCAGGAAAGAAAATGAAATCCTGGAAACTCAGAGCTCAGGAGCCAAATCAGACATTTAGATAATGAGCTGGGATTGTGGAGAGCTGCTCAGCCATGGCCACACATGACTCATTATCTCTCCAGGCCAGACACACAAGGAAGTTTGAGCTCCTCCAGTCACAACAATTCTGTTTTTTCCAGCCTAAGCCAGGGAAGGGAGCAGTGAACCTGCACCTCCTTAATCCATCCCCTCAGCCCAGAGGACTCATGTGCTAAATAAATCCCTCCACTTTTCCAATCAGTTAAATTTGTACAGTGTATGGGTGGGCACTGGACTAACAGCACTTCTCTGGGTTTGCCTGGACCACAGAGAGTTCTGCATTCCCTGAGCTTGTTTGAACCAAGGATCTGTGATTTGGGATAAGGCATCCTTGGAATCATGGAAGTTCAAGTTGGAAAGGACCTTTAAAGTAACTCATATAAAAGAAATCATTGAAAATTCCCTTTCAAAAAGTTTTCGAAGCTGGGATGTTGCTACACAGAGATCTGGGGTTTTTTTCCATTATATATATATATATATATA
>VZRH01007021.1:30052-50210 GCA_013397555.1 Urocynchramus pylzowi | reverse complement strand
CTCCCGCCGCCCGCGGCCGCTTTAACCGGGCGGCCACACGTGACCGCCGCCCCTCCCTCCCCGCGCCCCGCCCGGGCCGCCACAGCGCCGGCACAGGGGATGGGAGCGGCACCGGCACCGGGAACGGCACCGGGAACGGCACCGGCACCGCCGTGCGGGGATCGGCCCGGCACCGGCCCGGGGATCAGGCCATGCCAGGGACACCTTCCACCGTCCCAGGCTGCTCCAACCTGGCCTTGGGCTCCAACTGCCAGGGATCCAGGGGCAGCCACAGCTGCTCTGGGAATTCCATCCCAGCCCCTCCCCACCCTGCCAGGGAACAATTCCCAATTCCCAATCTCCCATCCAGCCCTGCCCTCTGGCACTGGGAGCCATTCCCTGTGTCCTGTCCCTCCAGGCCTTGTCCCCAGTCCCTCTCCAGCTCTCCTGGAGCCCCTTCAGGCCCTGCAAGGGGCTCTGAGCTCTCCCTAGAGCCATCTCTTCTCCAGCCTGAACTCTCCATCACATTTTCCCCGCTGCTCTCCCATCCCCATGGCTCTGGGCAATGCTTTATCTTTCCCCCAGCCCTACTTTGATTCACCCCAGTTGCTCACACTGAGCAGTTTCCCCAGTTCTGCTCCCCTCCATCCATCTATCCCATTTCCCAGAGCAGGATGCTGTGTAGCCATCCCACCCACCTGCTGGCCTCCTGCTCTGAGCTCTGTGTGCTCACAGAGTCCTTTGCATGGCCCAGAACGAGCTCATCACCCCCTGCCATCACCTTTTAGCAGCAGGACAAGGGGAAATGGATTTAAACTGAAGGGGGGGAGGAGATTTAGATCAGATATTAGGCAGACTTTTACACTGAGGGTGGGCAGGCCGTGGCACAGAGCAGCTGTGGCTGCCCCTGGATCCCTGGCAGTGCCCACGGCCAGGCTGGAGGGGATTGGAGCAGCCTGGGATGGTGGAAGGTGTCCCTGCCAGGGCAGGGGGTGGCACTGGATGGGATTTAAGATCACTCCCAACCCAAAGCAGTCTGGGATTCTGTCTCTGGTTTTTGTGTCCTGGGTACCTCAAGGATCCATGCTCTGCTGCCTCTTGCACGTGGAGAGATGGATGAAGATCATCCTGTATGAGTGAAACTCGGCAGGGAGTTGCTGAAAACACTTGAGGACAAATAAGCCATGAAAGGAGACAACTGCTAATAAAAATACAGACAGGAACAAAATGAAAGACAGGTCAAAGATGTAGAAACACAAAGCAATAATGAACTAAAGCAAAAAGTGTCATGAAAAAAAGTTGGGAATTACTCCAACACATCCTGACAACATCTATCAACACATTCAGTGTAGGAGCACTCTCCACACTCGAATTTTTGTTGGTAGATGTTCAGGAATAATACAACTTGGGATAATATAGGTTGGGATATAGGCACCAGGAATAACTTTAGCTATTTTGTAACTGCAGGACAGTTTAATCTTTAAGAATATTGTCAGTTTTACCTTTTTGTAGTTTAGTCTTAGCTTTACTTTCACATTCCAGTTCTGACTTCATTGTTAAAAATAGCTCCTAATGGACAGGTCCTTGTAGCCATTATGATCCCACTCGGATCAGTCACATGGATTTGCTTCCAAAAATCAAAGCCTCTTAGTGGCTTTTTGCCAGCACAATTAAAGACTTCAAATACCAAATACTTCATACTGAAATTAAAAAAAGAAAAAAATCCCACATAGAACAATTGCTATTAAAAATGCTTCTTTTGAAATATCTAATAATAATTTTTTGGATGTCTGTCTGACACAGTGTTGATTCTGAGTGATGATTTTTGCTCTTTTCTCTGTTGGGAATGGAACAAGCCTTGGAATTGTGTTTGTTCCCTCATAGTCTGTAAGCACTGCTGACGAGGAGAGTCAGACAAGTCCCAGCCACTCTTTGAGGTCCTGCTTTTCCAAATGCAGGGACCTGTGTGACCAAACAGAATCCTGGAATGGTTTGGGGTGGAAGGGACCTTAAATTGACCCAGTGCCACCCATGCCATGGGACCTTCCACTGTCCCAGGCTGCTCCAATCCCCCCCAACCTGGCCTTGGGCACTGCCAGGGATGCAGGGCAGCCACAGCTGCTCTGGGCAGCATCTTTGGAGCCACGAGTGCCACTAAATCCAATCTGCCTTTAATGACTCTACAAAAGTTACAAGGTGCAATCTTCTGTTAAATGTTCCTTTTGTTCCAAGCCATTTATTTCTGGGACAAGAATCTCAGAGGTATCAGGAAAAAAAATATGGTTTGAAAAAAGTTAAATAACTAAACCACCGGAAACAATTCTTCACATTTATAAGGCACTTTCCATTTCTATGACCTTCCTACACCTTTAATACTGCAAAGTCTGGAGAAATTAATGACATGTGACTTTTGACACGTGTCCAATGGGCATATGGAGCACATTCCACAGTGACCACACACAGACTGGCACCAGAGAGGAGCCAGCAGTGCTTTCCAGCTGTTCACAAATCAGAATTCCTGTCCCTGAAAGGATCTGGATCAATCATCTGGGAACTCATCTATTTGCCACTTCTGACAGGATTTTCTCCTGCCTGCTTTAGGCTGTTAGGAAAGCTGAACCTTTACAAGAGCTGTGCCAGGGACAGCCCCAGGCAGGAGGAGGAGGAGCTTTCCACAGAGAACTCTTGGCAGGGTTGGGCCTAAAGCCCAGATTTTCAAAGGGATTTTGCTGCCTGAAGGTGCAGTAAGGGCTCAGCATGGTTTCCACATGCTCCTAAGTTTTGGGACCGTGAGCTCTGTTTTCAGGGTGGGTATTGGTGCTACTTGATGCAGGTTCTTGTTTGTTTTGTACACCTAAAACATTACAAAGATGCTCCAATGTGCAGTTTAAAGAGAATTAAAAGTGTTCCTAGGCCCTGCTTACTTCTCAGTATGGACTGCTCTGAAAGGTAAATTCTTAGTTCTGTTCTTCTGCAAATACTGATGACATGGAACATTTCCTCACTGAACAGGAAAAGAGTGTTTTTTGTCATTTCCAGCACACAGATGGTGGGGGACATTTTCTGTTTGGAAAATGGACAAACCTTTTCTGTGGTTTGGAAAGATGCTAAAATGTGGCACACATCAAAACAAGCATGGAGGGTTGAGACTGGTGAGCAGAGATTTACACCTGGTAATGACCACAGCAGCTGGGAGCAGGAAGAAAATCCCCAGGTTTGCAGTGTTCCAGCTGAAGCAGCCCTGCTCCAGAGTGTAAATACTTGGAGAGATTTCCAAGGCAAACATTCGTCACTGATTAGGAGGCAGGAAAGCTGAATTTTGCCACTGTTCCTACATCTGGGAACTCAGAGCTAGACATAATATATCACAGAATCACAGATTAATTGAGGCTGGAAAATACCTCCAAGAGCACTGAGTCCAAGCTGTGACCACCAGAGCAGCACTGGGTGGGTGACACTGCCCAGCTGAGGGACAGAGCCACTGTCTGCACTCAGCTGTCCTGGGCTCCCTCAGCAAGGAACTGGGAAAGAAAATCACAATTGATGGGTTCCTGGAGTCGTTTTCGTCTGACAAACATGGAGAGAACAGTCCAGATAACTCTTTTGATGGCTCTTCCCTAATATCCTTTCAGGTGAAAAAACTTTCCTCACTTGGGCAAAGCTTCAATGGAATCACAGAATGGTTTAGGTTGGAAAGTCTCTGAGACCACTGAGTCCAGCTGCTGCCCCAGAACTGCCCCGTGTCCCCAAATGCCACATCTACAAACAGGGAATCAAGGCTTCCCTCAGTCTGTAAGCCAGAGCTGAGCTGTTGATTTGACAGAGCACATTTCAGCCTGTCAGACTGACAGTGCAGACTTGTGAGATCCTGAAGGAGGGGGCCAATAACAGCACATTAAAATAATTTATTGAGGACTGTTTGAACTGGATTTTTCAGTGTTATTTATAGTCATTATAATTACCATGTGGTTAAAAGGCTCAAGCCCTCCAAAGCTGTGGAAGTCTTTGATTTGGGTCTGCCAAGATGTCTTTTTCAATCATCAGCAAACAGGCAGAGTTCCTGCCATAGGATATCTGACAAGTCTGGGGAGGATTCATCATTACTCTATCACTGAATTCCCAAGTTCTTCCATCCAAACCTCTTCCATAACATAATGATCATCTGGCAGAAGAAGCAGCTCTGCTCGAATCCTTCCGTTTGATTGAGCAATCATTTGGAGGCCTGTGAGTTTTGTCTCATCAAAACCACTCCTAGCACTCCCCCCTCCACCCATCAGTGCCTCTCACCTCCACAAAATCCATTTCTAAAAAGCCAGGTCTCCCAGCAGGCCCCACAGGCAGGAAGATGGGTTGTCAGGATGGCTTCAGGCATCCCTCCAGGCTGGAAGCTGCCTTTCCCTGCAGCGTGACCTCCTCAAAAGCAAGCAATGAAACTTGTACTGCTAACAGATATGGGTGTGTTAATATTTAAAATGATGTCCAGCATCCTGTCTTAGCACAGCAAAAGTAAAATCTGAATTGCACAAACATTTATAGCAAAATCTTCATGGCTCCATCACTCCTATCCATGTTCAGAATACAAAGACTGAATTCCATTTCTCTGTTAAGCCTTTATATTTCCATGAATCCAATCTATTGCAAATTTAGCACTGAAGACCAAACTAGCAGATGCTAAACCAAAAAAAATTAAATTAAACCAAAGCCATTTCTTCATGTTCCCATGAAAAATGAACTCCAGGGGCCTGAGTGTTCGTACTGGTGGCACCTGGTTTAGAATTATAACACCAAGAAACAGGCTCTCATTAAATTTTAGTGAATGCTGATATCAGTTAATTAATGGCAGAGATTTAATCAAGTTCCTGTGCTGTCTTCAGATGAAAAGCTGACCAATATGAACCTCATTTTATTTTTCTGTTATGTTAAGTAATGTGCATTTAGTAGGTGGCTATTTTGGATTTGGGAAGAAATGATCTGCAGTTCTCAATGTCTGCACTGTGTGTACACAGTTCAGACATTGTACATCCGTTCATACAATCTCAAACTTTGGAAGTCTGCAGAAATTAGAAATTTCAAGTTCAACCAAAGCAATGCATGCCCAAAATGCCACCTAAACCCAAACATGAAGCATGGATTAGGTTTTAGGATCTCCTAGAAAGAGAAATCTCTTTTGGAACAGTCACAAAGGGCTACAGCCAAAACTATCCCGTAATAGTTACGAGCTGTAATTTGACATTTTAGATGCACATTCCTCTTGCCAAGCAATATCATATTTTGGCTCTTGGAGGAGAAAATAAAGAGAAGGATCTGTCCAGGATGAGTAATTTAGTACAATGTAATCAAGGCAAGCTGCCCCACAGACTGGGGACTCAATTAAAATTAGCAAGTCAGGGCTTTTGTCCTCTTAAATAAAAGTGTGTGCATTAAACAGGAAAGAATTTAGAAAGAAAAATTGTTTTCTTATTAGACATTTTCCATCTGAGCCCAAGTGTGGGCTTGTTCTCCAAGAGCAGCTGGTTGGAGGTGGGGTGGCTGGAGCAGTTACTGAGCTGTGTTCCTTGGAGCTTTCCATCCCTGGAGACACATGCCAGTCAGGGAACGTCCTGCTCCCCCAGCCAGCACAGACCCTGAATTCACAGATTTCAGACTGGCCAGGAGGCACAGGCACATCCCAAACCCCAGGGGGGATCCCTGGCAGCAGCACAGTGCAGCTGGCACAGAAGGATCCACCTGTAACCAGGAGCTCCCAGCCCTGTGTCCCTGGGCAGGGAAGTGCCTTGGAACTGGAGCAGTAAATTGCTGTCCCTGTGACTGTCCCAGCAGCATTTCACTGAGCTGGGACACAAAGAGAGTGCTGAAAGGACTCTGCATTTGAGGGTCCTGCCATCCTCGTTTCACCCAGGCTGAGGCAGAGGGACAGTGTAGGGGGAATAATCTGTGGTCTCCTGTCCCAGACAGGAATTCCTGCTCTTACCCAGCAGTCTGGGTGGTTGGTGAGCCCTCAGCCTTACTGCTCCCTCTGCACTCAACTCCCAGCTCCCTATTTAGGGGCTTTTCCAACCTGAGAATTCCATGGGCTTTGTGCAAACCCACCCACAGCAGCTGTAAGGTCACAGTCCCATGAGGGGATTCACCAGAGCTCAGGTTCTGTGAGCTCTCTGCTCTAACTGCAGAGGGAAATGACCCAGATAATTTTTATTATTGGCTTCTCTCACATTCTGGGTTTTTAAAATTTGAATAATTTCCTTGGTTTGCTGTCAGCATTTCTTTAAAGGCAAAGCACTCAGGATAAGCACGTGTTGTAAACCCTGACATGGATTTTTTATGTCATTTAAGTGCTCATTCAGCTTTCTCATAACATGGTCCTGCAAATAATAATAATAGCAATAAATAATAGTAATAGCAATAAATCCTGGCTAAAAGAATAATGCAGAGTGTGGCACAGTCCAGCCACGTTTCCTGTGCAGGCAGAAGAGAAACCCAGAATCACTGTCCTGGAATGCACCGAAACCTCTCAGCAGAGGTCCTGAAATATTCATGAACATTAAGGAAACAGCAAAGTTTTGGGGACTGTGCTATTTAGCTGGAACTTGCTATGTGCTGCCATGCTCTGAGCTCTAAAATTACCAAGGGAAGGCTTTTTGCAGAAAGCAAATGAAGTAACAGAGACTTGGGAATTTTATCTCCCGGCTGCCACAGACCACACAATACTGAATAATTCAGCTCCTCAATTACTCATCCTAACTGGGAAGATTCTGATGTGTTTGCTGGTGTAGATCAGTGGGGAGCTCAGAATTTTAAGATGAGATTTACTAAGTGTGTAAATTCTTAGTAAATAGTAGAGGAAACACCAAGCTGCCTCTTACCAGCTGAATTTACATTAAGTGAATGACTAAATTTACATTCACCAGCTGATTTACATGAACTTCCCAAACTGCTCCTGTGTTTTTGTTCCTTTTAGAAAGTTCAAAGGCAAACACTTTTTGATGGAGGGAGGGGGGAAAAAAAAGAAGGAAAAAGAGGAATAAGGAACTTCAGCTGCAGGTAGGGAACACACAACAGTGCAGAAGTTTCTGTCACTGCTTCCCTTCCTTTCCCTACCTGGATGTGGATCTGGGGATTGGATTCTGGGGATTTGGATCTCTGGATTGGGTTCTGGAGCTCTGTGATTCTGGCAAGGCAAGTCAGGAACTCCCCCAGTGTGAATTAGTCATATTGAAGGGGGTTTAGGAGCATGGAAACAACAACTTCACACGAAATGCTGGGAATAAGAGACCTCTGATGAAATGTTTATGTGTTTCACAAAGACATAAATATTTGGAGAATAGCAAAGGACACAGCTTGGCCTGGGCAGGCTGGAAGCATTTACCTGATTAGTTGGCAGCAGTTGCAAAGACTTTTCCTTGGCAGCAGCCCCAGCTCTCCCCAGCCCTGGGCACAGGAGTGGCTCCTGCTCCGTGCTTGTGAAGCTGTTTGTGGCGCTGCACAGGGGAACCGAGGCACGCTGCAGGGAAGGAGAGAGGGAAAAAGGGATGGGGGGAAAATTGCTTCCAGGTGGAGCCTCAGACTGTGTCGCATTCCCAGGCTGGGTTGCTTCAGGCAGAACTCAGCACTTTGTCCTGTCTGCACACAGCACAGACTGAGCAGCAATCTGGCTGGGAGAGCCTTTTTTGTGTTGGAATGGGGATGTGGATCTTTGTTTTTCCAGCTGGATCGATTTCCCATCCGGTTCATCAAGAGGCTGTGTGAATTCTTGTGCAAGTGGGGGGAACGGGATGAGGGATTCATCCCTGTCAGAAATACACAGGGGGTGCTGGGCGTTGGTGATTTTGGTGCTTCTGGCCCGATTCACAGCACAGCTACACCAGAGTCAGGCAGCTTTGCTTCTTCTCTGTGTACTTGGAGATAAAATCCAGGAGAAACTGCAGAAGGACAAGAGCACAACCTGTTCTGAGGCAGCAGGAAGCGTTTCCCAGGGCAGGACTATTTCTGGCAACATTCTCCCAGCTATTGATCACAAGTCTGATGTTGTGAATAACACTCTGATCTGGAGTCTGTCTGCAACTGCTATTTTTGTAGGTGTAGGGACTTCTTTTGGATGCAGATATTTTGAAAAACAGCCAAGCTTCCCACACTGTGCTTAATAAAATTATTTGAATATATAATCATGTCAAGTTGCAGCATCGTGTGGTTTCTGATAGCTTGTCACTGCCTCAGAAGGTTTGGCTGATTAGAACATTTAATGAGAAGTGTTTGGCAGATGGCTGGGACAAGATCATTAAAGTCCCTTCCAGCCCAAACCATTCCAGAATTCTGTAATTCCATGAATTTAGGACGTGGGGAATTGTTTACATTTTAAAGTATAGAATTCCAAAATTATATTTCATTGCTATTTTGCCGTTCTGCACCTTTGTTTTCAATCTCTCTTTGATTTGAAAGGCCAGTTCAGGAGCACTTCAGCCCCAGTCTGTGCAGAACAAGCATTTACCACACAACCCCTCATGCCAGGATAACACAATGTTGGGAATAAGCAGCTAGAAGTGATAAAGGTGCTGCATCTTGAGCCAGTGCTGCCACTGAAAAATGTCTCACAAAACAACCTGGGAGGAGGGAGTTGGAAAAATCAGATGGGGGTGAGCTGAATGACATGGGGGAAGGGATTTTTAAATCAGCATTGCCACTCAAAAAAATATTTTTTATGCATTTCTGCTGTATCTGTTGTGTCTTCAGGCTCACAAAATTTGTCTGGGAAGAGCTGAAAAGGCCTATTTGTACTCAGTATTTTTCATGTTCCTGTGATTCTCTGGGATTATGTATCTTGTACATGTATATGTCAAAATCTCATATTTTAGTTATTTTTTCTTTTCTTATATTCCCACCAGTGAGGACTTGCTGGACACTAAGCAGGCATTGTTTAAGCACTTCCCCTGCAACTCCACTGGGATGCTTCAATCTTGCTAAAGAGAAAAAAGAGATTAATCATTCTTGTTTTGTGTTTTTTATTCTGAATGCTTGATTCTGACAGTGAAAGCAATTTGTGGGCCTCAGCTGTGATGCAGACACTTTCCTCCTGTTGTTTGAGTCATACCCACCTTATTTTATCCAAGTTTTTCTCTGAAATAACTCTCTGAAAGGTCAATCTTAGTTTAGTAATTGGGATTTGGGGGGTTTGGTAGGAACACTCTAGTTCCGAATCATTAACCTGGACATGTTATTCAAGGAAGGAAAAACCCCTCCCTCTTTTCTCTGGATGCCAGAGTAAAGGTGACACTGCCTGCTCACCTGTTTGCCTCTCTGGAGAGGTGGGGAATGAGCAGAACGTGCCTGAATTCCTTCTGCACAGGGGAGCTGAGCTGGGGGGAATAATTGACTGCAGATACAGACTGACAATAAATTAGCACACCCCCAAGAGTCTGGAAGGAACAGAGGAGGAGCAGTGAGTCATTCCTGAGTCATAGAGCCTCCCTGGATTTATCCTGGGATGAGGTACTGCACGCACCACTCCTTGATCTGGTCTGCCTCGAAAGGACAACCCTGAAAATAATTGTGGAAAAATAAATGCTAGCAGCAATCATTCCTTGGCAGCAGCAGGCTTTATTATGTTTTGTAAGAGCCTCCCTGTATCAGGGCAGTGTTTTGATAAGAAATGGTGGAAAGATGCAGAGCAGGTTGGTTTGGCTGCTCAGGCAGGCTGCAGGCAGGGGCTGTCCCATCAGCCCTCTCAGCCCTTGGCAGGAGCTCTGGGGGCTCTTTGGGGAGGGTTTTGGGGATCAGTCAGAAATCCCTGCTTTGTTCAACAGGCAACCCTTACTGTGCTTTTTCTTCTCTCCTCTTTTCTGTAAAGGTTGTGCCAGCTGGGAGCTTTTTCCCTGCTCAGCTCTGTTTGATGCCTGAGGGCCCAGGGATGTCCCAGCCCTGGTGTGCTCAGCTCCCCCTCCCGAGGGCAGAGGGATGGAGGAGACCTCTGGCACAAACAAAGAGTCCTGCAATCAAAACCAGCTGGGTTTTGCACTGGGTGGGAGCCACCCCTGGGAATACCAATTGTACCAGGAGCTTTCCCAGTCCAGCAAATCTCACAGAAGGGATTTGTGCCCATCCTGAATTCCTGGTTCCAGGAGCAGAGGTATGTGGAAAGCCCTGCCCTGCAGCCTCCTGTGCCTGGGGCTCCCGTGTGCTCCAGTGTGGCTCTGCCTCCACTCTGATATTCCAAGAATAGCACTCATTAGAGTTTTTGGTGACCTGATAAAACTCCCTGGCTGGCAAGGAGCTCTCAGCTGTGCCAGATAAAAACTGTGTTTTCTGCTTGGTTTGCAGCTGGAGGGGCCCAAGCAAAGCCAGCAGATGATAAACTCCAGGAATGCAGGGAGGAGGAGGAACAGCTCCTCCTCCAGTAAGGATCTATCAGATCAGGTTGCTCCATCTCTGTAACTTCACCCTCAACCTCCCACCTTGTTCCAAATTTGAACAGGCAACAGGTTAATTAAACTTGAACAGGCTTTCAAACCCAGGGAGGGACCAGCAAGTTAAAACAACCCCAGAAACTCAGCTGGGGGTGCAAATGGACCGGGAGAGCTCTGATTTCTCCTTGTCTAACAGACCTCATTAGGCTTATTAGAACGCTTTCCTTGGGAAAGTTTTATGAATCTTGAGTGCATTTAATGGACTATCTTGGCAGGGTCTGTCTTAGTGACAGTTCTGTTTTAAAGATGATGAATGTTCACTGTAAAAAATCATTTTCCTTCTTCCTCTTGACTGAGAGAGGTATTGATAAGACCCAGAAGATGAAGCTTTCAGTACTAAGTATCATAAGCTTTTAAAATGTTTATAAATAAATAAATTTCCCTATTCCCATTTCTTTTACATGCACCAAGTATGGTAAAAAAATGAGAGATTTGGGTTAAAGATAAGTGCTGTGTTTAAGATTTAATGACCTAACTGTGGTTGACACTGTGCTGAACCATTCAGGGTCACCAGTGGTGAATATATCTGGAGAAAAAAGTCAAATGCATTGGAAGTGTCACTGCACAAGAAGGAGCATTTATTTCTGTGACTTTTCTATCAGGTGGAGTCCTGGTTCATGAGCAGTTCTTACTTCCTGCTGCATGAGTAGCAGTTCTCATGGAATCATGGAATGGTTTGGGTTGGAATTGACCTTAAAGCCCATCCAGTGCCACCCCTGCCATGGCAGGGACACCTCCCACTGTCCCAGGTGCTCCAGCCCCAGTGTCCAGCCTGGCCTGGGGCACTGCCAGGGATTCAGGGGCAGCCACAGCTGCTCTGGGCACCCTGTGCCAGGGTCTCACTAAATAAACAATTTCAAGAAAACAGAATTCCCCATGGTAATCTCCTTAAAATCAGGAAAAGAGCAACTCCCAAGTGGCAAGACAATGGGCTGTCAGTGAATTCTCCCAGCCCTGGTTTCAGTGATGCTGAGGCCCAACATTCCAAAATATCTCCATTCTCATCTCTTGCCACGGAGAATTTGATAACTCAAAAAAATCACCCAAAAGCTACGAGAGGGAGGTGCATTGAGTTTGGATTGTTCCTGTGCCCAACCTGGCAGAGGGAGCAGCACCTGAGCGACCTTCTGGGGCCAATCCATGTCCTGGAATGCCGGGAGCTGCCAGCCCTGCTCTCCTCTGGCAGTGTCCCAGCCCCAGCCGCGCCCGGCAAAGAAAGAGCAGGCAGGAATTCGCAGCATTCCCGCTCGGATTAATGCCGGCGGTCCCGCTGCGCCTCAATGAGCTGAGCTGCGATTCGGAGCTCTGCTGGGGAGGGGGAGCTGCTGATTCCTCTGAGCTGCTGGGGAGAATGAATCAGAGAGCAAAGAAGGGTCGGGGTACTGAGCCCCTCACCTCAGTCCCACTGCTGCCCTGCTCCTGGTGCCTCAGGTTTTGGCTTTTCTGTTTTTCACATTCTGGGCTGCTTTAGTGTGTGGGTCTGGGCTGCTCATGAGGGAATGCTGAGCTCTCTGCACAGAGCAGGGAGACAAAACAATTCCTGCTCCAGCTGGGCACCAAGGACAAATGATCCAAATCTCAGGCCCAAGAGCACAACCAAGGTGGGCTGGAGAGAGAAAAACAAGCAGGATGGGGCTGCCTGGGCTAAAGCTGGAATGGGACAATGAACTCCAAGGTGCAAATGGAGCAGAACTGATCCCAGGGAGAGCCCCCGGGAGCGGCCGTGCATTTTGGGGCCATTTTGGGTCATCTTGGGTGCAGCCCTGGCTGGGCTCTGGTGCTGCCCAAGGTGGATCCATGGAGGAGATCCTTTGAATGAATCCCTGCTTTGTTCTGGAACTCTGCCCAGCCTCTGCTCTAGGGCAGCCCTCACAAGGCATCACTCCTTCTCCCAGGTGGGCTCTGGAGGAATAAGGAAATTCCAGGCTCCGTGGCTGCTCCAACCCCTCAGCAGCTGCCCCAAACCCTCCT
Organism: Urocynchramus pylzowi; assembly: GCA_013397555.1. NCBI lineage: Eukaryota > Metazoa > Chordata > Aves > Passeriformes > Fringillidae > Urocynchramus > Urocynchramus pylzowi. Next base: position 37,803 of record VZRH01007021.1, on the reverse strand, counting down.
CCCCAGTTCCCTCCTTTCCAGGCTGGACAATAATTAAATATCAAATTATAGCACTAATTTAAAAATGAAGGCAAATATAGGAGGGGTGGGAAAGCTCTGGAGGTGTTAAACTTCCCAGAAACTCATCCCAGACGTGGGAAGTCACTCAGGAATCTGATTACCAGGTACCTCAGTACTATGTGAAAATGTGCACAGAAATTCTAACTCTAATTTTTCAAGGCCAGGTTGGACTTCCAGCCTGGGCTATGGAAGAGGTCCCTGCCCTTGGAATCGGATGAGCTTTAAGGTCCCTTCCAACCCAAACCATTCCAGGATTCTATTCCATGATTCTGTGAAGGTTTTCATTCTGAAATCTAGTGTGGTGACTCTGAGAATATTTACATAATATACCCATAAGTATAAATGCAATAAACAGAGCAAACAGCAACTGGCATCTGGATTATTTGAACAATTCTAAATATGAAGCACAATTCTGAATTTTACACTGAAAAAATTCACAGCAGACACATTTTGATCATACTGTAGCAAGGAAATAAATGAGAATTAATAATTTTAAACACTGTTATAATCAAAATTTATGTACAGACACTGTGTAATCCATCTGCAACATTTCCTCTTTTTTAACATATTGGTATTTGTAGATTCAGATTAAATGGATTTGATAATAGATTAAATAGATTTAGATTAAATAGATTTAGATTAAATAATATTTTTCACTATTTCTTTTACCTTTATGTTTCTCCTGAGTTCTGAAGAATCAAAAAGCTGCTGCAGTTCTACAAGAAGAATTCCTGATGCAACAGCCATTCCTGCAGTTCATACTAACTCTGGCATTAATGAAGCTGTTAATTACACCACTGCTCTTCTGCTGAGACCAGAAGATAATGGTCAGAGACCTAAAAATGAAAAATTTGGTTATATTTTCAAAGTTTAAAATGTTACAGCTGGAAATCTCATGGAGGATTTTGTGGAAAAGTTCCCTCTGCTAACTGCTAATCCCACCATGGTTTCTGGAACTTCTGTAGCATCATCTCTGTGAATATTCCAAAGTTCCCTGGTTGTTGCCTGGGTGATCAAGACTGGATTTACTGGGGGACAAAGAGAGCTGCACATCCAAAGCACCAGTTCCATGTGCCACACAAGGCTCTCAGTGACACTGCCAGCAGGAGAACTGTTTCTCCATCCCTTTTTCCCATCCTATGGATATGTTCTGCCTTATTCATAGAAATTCCTCATCCAGCACCTACACCAGGACAAGGTAATCCAGTGATGGGCCAGATCTGGAACCAGTGAATTTCCACATTCAGTTCCTGCTCTCACAGTCCTGATTTTACTGGATTAAAGTCACTTGCCAGGACGCTGAAATTTCCTTCCATTTCTTTCCAGTTATCCAGAACAGCTCCTTAGAAGTACCTGTGTGCTTCCAGTTTGAAAGCCTGTGTTCATTTTATTTTACTTCATTTCTAACAATACCAGCTAAAAATGTCTCCACCAGAATGGAGAACCCACTGTTAGGGGGTTTTGTCCCCTGAAATGATTCAGTTGTGGCCATCAAGGCTGAATGCTGGAAAAAGAATCCAGGGGGAAATTTGAAGGCCTCTTTTATGCACCAACAAGGCTGAGAACTGCAATAGGTGAGCCAGCTCAGAAAGATTTTGAATCAAAGGATCTCTGCTGTGCCTTAGGGGCTCCAAGGAGGCCTTTTCCTTGAGAATCCCACCCCTCCCTCTCCAGCCCAGCTGAAGGGCTCCCTGCTGAGTGAATGTTTCTCACACACAGCTCAATTAAACCAGGGAGAAGATGATACAAGTACTGGGAGAGGCGAGGTGACCCACAGGGGGCTGCAGAAACCAAACCCTCCCACCAAGCCTTTGAAATGTACCTTAACACTTCACAAGGTGCTCTAACTCTGATTTTAATTTTCCCCTCTTTTTCTGGCAGTGAACAATCATTAATTGTTCACTGGTTCATACCACAGACATAATTTTTAGTGCACCAAGCTTAGCTAAATACTAAACAATACAATAACTAAAATTATTATTAATATATCAAGGGAGTACATGCAAACAAGGGTAAAACCATTCCAGTCTGAAGAGGCAACAGAATTTTCACAAAAATCGAACTATTAATTTTTAATCATGATTCCATTTGAGCCATAAATATTCAGATAGGGGTTACCAGCAGGAGTAAAATAAGCTACTTGATGTGTAAATCCATGGATTCTTAGGGACTGGGGGGTTGTAGCCCTGATGTTTGCCAGAGGTTGAGATGCTGAAGTGATTTTTTAGAACCCCATTTCTGTCACTGCAAAATGTGAATTCACATGGTACCAATTACTGGATCTTGGACAAAACAAGTAGCAGTGAGAAGAAACCCCTGTGGTTTTTATGAGAATAGTAAGTAGAAGTCAAGAAAACATTTCATGCCAAGTGGATCAGGAAAACAGGAACTGGAGGAGGATTTTCTGGTATTACTGCAGCATTTTGTCTGTGATTTTGTATGCATTGTACCTTAATATTCAGTTTTATTGCTGAAACGTTGCACCATAACTCAAGGTAGAAATATTTTACAAATCATGGCAAATTTCATGGAGTTCAAAGCTAAGAAATGAGGCTTTTACCTTCAAAAATGTGCTCCATGATTTCAAAACTATCCAGCTTTGCTGAGGACTTTGCTGTCACAGGGTGGGGCTGCTGGCTAACGGGGTGCCCCAGCACCCACCAGGAGGGTCAGACTCTTCATGCAGACTTATTTATCCACCAGGATCCTGGAAAAGTGCACAAGAGGGGACAGAAGATTACTTGCAGGTTTTTTTTCCTGATTTTGGTACTGTATCACTCTGGCCTCTGTCTGTGGTGAGCAAATCACAGTAAATGGTATTTTTATCCTTTTATATATTACATGCTTGCAAAAATTGCTGACAGAAGCTGCCAACAGGCTGCTCTAATCACTATAATGCTGCTTCACTGGCAAATAAAAAAGCCTTTTTGCTTTAACCCAGACCATCTGCTTTGGGGGCTTTTAATGATGCAACTACACTGGCATTTACAGAATGAAAACTTCTCTGCTGTGACCTCAGAGTGGGGGATCAGCTCTGAGGGGATGGGAAGGAAGAAGGGGGATGTTAAACTGCTCTGAAGGGCACAAGAGGTGCATGAGGAAGGTGTGGAGCTGCAGGCTGGGGACACATCTAACTCAATTCTTCTTTCAAGTAATGTTTTCCTGAAAACAAACACGTCACATCCCCCCAAAGGTGCTGTGAGTAACAGCAGCTCCTCCAGCATCGATAGGATATTTACTCAGTGATTCACCCCCTTCCTCCAGTGTTTATCTGCCTGCCCTGACCACATCCAGTCACCAATTACTAGCTGGGAATGGCCTTACAAACCCATGGGCAAGGCACTCCAAACGCCTGGGCACAGGCTGAGGCTTTGGTGTCAGCACTCAGTGCCAGGGCTTTGCACAGGGGAATAAATCCATCAGCACTTTCCTGGAGTTTGCAACTGAATCTGCATCTCCTCTCACCCACAAAGAGCTTTTGGATTACCTCAGAACGCTCCTGGTTAGGCCTTTGAAACAGGAAGCAGCAGACCTTCACACAGTTGTTGCATTTCAAACTGTACAAGAGCAGCTGCTCAGAGGTTTCACACACCTGAGCAGGTAAAACCAACAGGGTTTGGCCCATGAGTTATTTTTCTTCTGGTCTGGGTATCATCACCAGTTACCTGCATTCTCAGAATAAAATTATGTTCTTTTTAGTTCTTACCAGTGCAATTTAGGACAGACTGGCCCTGCAACAGGGAATTGTACACCCTATTAATTATGTACACACTGTTAGTTATGTACACATTATTAATTATGCCTTAATCAGAAGATAATTCTGTTCCTCTAAGATAATTCTTCTCTTTTTGCTCTGAGCACTTTTTGGAGGAGTAAGGCAAACCAGAAACTCACATTTATCAGTGGTGGAAGCAAGAGGACACATTGTTTGTCTTCTCCAAATCAGCTGTGGTTCCACAATTGGAGCTATTATGGGATTATTCTTGGGACTGTCAACTCTTTGTGGCAGCAGGCTGAGTAGCAAGGAAGGCTAAACTGGAGTTAAAAATACTGTGACACTGGTAAATGATGTGGAAAATAATTGTGGCTAAGGGTTTGATGCTAATGCATAATTTTTTAGAGGTGTTGTAATACAGCTGCTGTCTCATACAGCTGTGATGAACAAATAGTGCACAAAACTTCCATGACTCAATGGATCACCCTCATCTTTTGGCACAGCTTGGGAAGACATCCCTGGATCTCTGTCTGGGGATTCTTAAAACCTCAAACTACCCAAAAGAAGAAGCTGAGTAGTGTGGGAGCATCTGATAAAACCCTCAGGGGGAATGGCATTTACTTACTGAAGGTCAGGCTCCCAACTTCTCCTATATCTTCCAACTACTTCATTTAACTCCTTGGGTTCTCTTGGCTCTTCCAGCAATTAAAATAAATAAACTTCTTAATTTTTCACTTCAAATCCAGACTCTCCCTCAGCACACCTGCCCAGGCTCAGCTCTTCCTTTGGGGTAGATGCAAACAAGTGAGATTCTCACACACATCAAGTGAGAATTACTTTCTTATCAAATTTGTTTTGAGTCAGATCTATCTTAGAATGATGTAAGTCCTGAAAAACGCTGCAGTACTGTCCAAATCTGTTAGCATTTCTAAGTAAACAAAAAAACCCTGCTTTAATTTAGCCCAATTTCCAGGCCACCATGGTCAGAACCCAACTAAAAGCTCTTTGGGCACTAAAAAACAAAATCTAAATGTGAAACAGAAGCTCCACAAGGAGGAGGGCTCTGTGGGAACCCTCCTGCCTTTGGTCTGACAATTCAAAAAGTGTGTTCTGGTTTCCCCCAGCATCCGGTGCACTCCAGCAAAGTTTCTAAGTTTAAGCTTCACTCAAAGCTTCAGTGTTCCTTAAATGGCACAGCTCAGCTTGGCTGGCAGAGCTGCAGCTCATGGTAAAGGAAGCCACCACCACACGAACGTTTTCCCTAAATGCTGCTCTATATATTCTCAATGCTCAGCTCAGGAGCTGCTAAAATAAGCTTCTAAAATAACAACTTCAAACACTTCACAAGGCTGCAGCCTCTCACAGGGGCTGGGTTTTCCTACCTCAGGGTGCCTTAAACAAAGGATGCTCCATGCCATGACAGGAGAGGAAGGCTGAGCCCAGCTGGAGGACTAACATAAGTCAATTAGGATCCGTTGGCTCTTAATTAGAGGATTTGTTATTTATCCCAGGCTGCCTCCCAGTACAAACTGGTGGCTGACGCCTTCTCTCTGGGATAAACAGGCACTCAGAAATGTGGGGGCTGTTTCTTTCTCTTTTAATCTGAGCAAACAGCATTTAACTTTCATGAGGAATGAAATGAAATCTCTCTCTTAAGCCTGAGTGAAAACCCCTTCTCCTGCTTACAGCAAATTCTGCCTGTGACCACTGATTCTATCTACTGGAAAACCTGTAAAATAATAAAGAATCAGTGAATCATTTAGGCTGGAAAAGAGCTTTGAGGTCATCAAGCCCAACTGTTAAACCAGCACTGCCAAAGCCACCACAATATAAGCCAAGAAACTAACAGCAAATGGTATTTACAGAAAATCTGCACATTAAAATCACATATAATGAAATTGCTATGCAACACCAGTGATTCAGAGATAATGTCTCCTATGGAAGCCTAACAATATGGAAAATGAAATAAGCATGAAAATATAATTGGACAAGAGTCACTGATACATTCACAGAACAGAGAACTCAAAAATCTTATGAATCCAGGGAAATGATATGTGGGTCAACTTTAAAAGGAGCCCAGAAACACCAGGGAGCCCAAATCTCACTTCAAACACGTATCCAACTGTTTGCATCTGCAATTCCTCCTCCAGAAAGCTGAGCACCACCACCAACTCTCTGAAATTCAGACTTCTTCAAATGTATTCTGCTTTACATGGATTTCTGTCACCACTCCTTCCTTCCCCATTATCACCTGCACCACAGAGAGCACAAAAATTCACACGATATCCCACAGGAAATGCAAAAGATCTCTGTAAAGCTGCACAGTGACTCTGTCTCCTCTTCAGCTCTTCACAAGTTTCTCACAGTGTTGGGAGAAAAGAGCTCTGGCTACACCAGGGAAGGAGGGAAGAACTGGAGCGAGCAACAGCCATCCCCAAAGAAGCCCCAAAGCAGCCTGCATGGTGCAGCAGCTGCTGAATTCATGCAGGGGCTCCATCAGGAACCTCTTGTGGCCAAATCAGTCCCCATAACCTGTCTGGATCAGTGGTTTTGTTAAATGTCATTGTTCAGTCCAGAGGAGGCCCCGGGGCTGCTGCAGGGCTGGAGCCCCTCTGGAGCCAGGCTGGGTCACCTGGGGGTGTCACCTGGAGAGGAGAAGGATCCAGGCAGAGCTGGGGGTGTCACCTGGAGAGGAGAAGGATCCAGGCAGAGCTGGGGGTGTCACCTGGAGAGGAGAAGGATCCAGGCAGAGCTGGGGGTGTCACCTGGAGAGGAGAAGGATCCAGGCAGAGCTGGGGGTGTCACCTGGAGAGGAGAAGGATCCAGGCAGAGCTGGGGGTGTCACCTGGAGAGGAGAAGGATCCAGGCAGAGCTGGGGGTGTCACCTGGAGAGGAGAAGGATCCAGGCAGAGCTGGGGGTGTCACCTGGAGAGGAGAAGGATCCAGGCAGAGCTCAGAGCCCCTGGCAGGGCCTGAAGGGGCTCCAGGAGAGCTGGAGAGGGACTGGGGACAAGGCCTGGAGGGACAGGACACAGGGAATGGCTCCCCCTGCCAGAGGGCAGGGCTGGGTGGGAGATTGGGAATTGGGAATTGTTCCCTGGCAGGGTGGGCAGGCCCTGGCAGTGGTGACTGCAGTATCTGTGCTGCCCTTGAGTGCTACCTTTGCTCTGGCAGAGCATCTCTGCCCGCTGCTCCCGGGGCTCTCCCTGGTCCAGCACAGATCTTCTCCCTGTCACAAGGTTTGGGACAGCCACGGGGACTCAGGCACATCCCCTGGGGCAGCTGAAGCCGCCCAGGGAAGTGGCACCACCTCCCACAGCTCCACCTGAATTGAGCCTCTTGCTGCAAGGGAGCACAGCATTGAAAAGTGTCTTGACTGCTATAACTGTAAAAGGACAGCAAATATTATTTTAAATTATTATATCTCAGGAAATTTTAATTATTACCCTCAAGATTTTTTAATAACATATATAACGTATTTACCTACGAATTCCAGCCCATGCTGGATACTTCCACTCACGAACATATTAGTCATCCCTTAATTATTGCTACCCAGCCTTATTAATATGTATAATATGGATAAAGAGCTCCCTGGCAGGGATGCATTTTAATGAAGGCACTGAAAGGCAACACACAGTAATTTCTAGAAGGTTGTGCCATGGTTGACAATAGCAAACCAAAGCAACCCATAGATGGGATGAGGTGTGGAAGGAGAAAAATCAAATTCGTTTCAATATTCTAATGATAAACTTAATTTGAGAGAGGACACCTGGGGCACGGGACACACAAGGAAGGGGACACCAAGGGCACAGGACACTCGGGGCACGGGACGGCAGGGACAAAGGATGCACGTGGCATAGGACACTCGGGGGCACAGGACACAGAGGGCACAGGACACCGGGGACAGAGGACACACACGGCACGGGACACAGGACACCGGGGGCACAGGACACCGGGGGCACAGGACACCGGGGGC
>VZRH01007021.1:537-29268 GCA_013397555.1 Urocynchramus pylzowi | reverse complement strand
GGGGGAATATCGGGAGAGACCCCCGGCCCGCCTGCTCCAGAGGGAATATCGGGAGAGACCCCCGGTCCGCCTGCTCCAGAGGGAATATCGGGAGCTGCTGCTGCCAGGGCAGGGCTGGGGAAGGACACAGCACCTGTCTCCCCGCCGGTTTTTAAGTGATAAACCCAAATCCAGGCGCCATCCCAAAACATTCCCTGTTCTAGACGGACGTGTCCCCGCCGTGTTCCGACACATATTCGAAGAGAATTTAAGGAACAGTGAGGCTGTGATTAAAAGGTAATAAACCAGCTTTGTGGGGTTTTTAGATTGTTGCTATTTGTGACATGGTGTAAGAGTCACATGGGTACTTTAGGGACTTTTAACATGGGACAATATTTGCCCCATGTAGCAATGTAGCTGCCCAATTCCTGGAAGTGTCCAAGGCCAGGTTGGACGGGGTTTGGAGCATTCTAGTGTCCCTGCCCATGGCAGAGGGTGGCACTGGATGAGCTTTGAGGTCCCTTCCAACACAAACCAGTCCGTGAAATGTTGACTGAAATACCCAAATCGAGGTGCAAACTATTTAAAACAGTGCCATGTGTTGTTTTGCATATATTACCAAGAAATACTTTTTCCAGACCTACATAACATTTGTTTCGTGTTGCATTTTGAATGCAAAGACGTAAATGGTGACTCACACACTCCTGACAGAGTAGGGGATGGGTGCTGCTCCATCATCATTTACGGATAAAACGACAAAATGTGTTTTATGTGTTTGTCCCGAAAGATCAGATGGCAAAATTGCAAAGGCCTTTGTTCAGGGGAGCGATCCAGGAGCTGGAAGCAAAGCTTTGGAAAACACACTGTGCCCTCCTGTGGTGGCATTGAGGACATGAATAAAATCCTTTTCCTCCAAAGTTTTTCCAGCCTCCAGAGTGTGCAGGGAGCCACACTCAGATCACACCCAAAGGAATGTGTGAGTCTTTGTGTCAAACAACATTTACAGTTAAAGGTGATGCATCTGGGGGAAACATGTCTGAAATAAAGGAAGAACTTGTTTTTTTTTATGACCAAAGTTGAGGTACCACGTTTGTTTACAGTTTATTCCATTTTTTACCTATACGTGGTGCTGCCCTGATGATAACATTGGGAAATCACTTCCTCCTTGTGACACTGCAGTGTTCTCTGCTTTTATTATTAATTTATTCCACTTTGCAGTTACTGATTTTTGTCACATAAACTCATTGCAGAACCTGACAGAGGAAGCTCTTGGCTGGATTATTCCCAAGAGCAGGTGGAACATAGAGGTTCATGCTGAATTAGGACAGGCACATTATGATAACCTCATTATTATATATTATATTATTATCTTTATTAAACAGTTTTTTGGTTAACAAAAGTGAAAAGTTTGCTTTAAATAATAGACCTTTGCTTTATACTCCACCTTGGAAAAACAATAATGTGAAAATGTGAATTTATCTTCATTTTCATGCCATTTGTGTGGAAACTGTGCAATATATTTAAACTCAATCTGCTAAAGGGTAACTTGTAAGGAAAATTGTTTGGGTCAGGAGGGCCCTCAAAGCCCACCCAGTGCCACCCCTGCCATGGCAGGGACACCTCCCACTGTCCCAGGTGCTCCAGCCCCAGTGTCCAGCCTGGCCGTGGGCACTGCCAGGGATCCAGGGGCAGCCCCAGCTGCTCTGGGCACCTGTGCCAGGGCCTGCCCACCCTGCCAGGGAACAATTCCCAATCTCCCACCCAGCCCTGCCCTCTGGCAGTGGGAGCCATTCCCTGTGTCCTGTCCCTCCCTGCCTTGTCCCCAGTCCCTCTCCAGCTCTCCTGGAGCCCCTTGAGGCCCTGCAAGGGGCTCTGAGCTCTGCCTGGATCCTTCTCCTCTCCAGGTGACACCCCCAGCTCTGCCTGGATCCTTCTCCCCTCCAGGTGACACCCCCAGCTCTGCCTGGATCCTTCTCCTCTCCAGGTGACACCCCCAGCTCTGCCTGGATCCTTCTCCTCTCCAGGTGACACCCCCAGGTGTCCCTGGATCCTTCTCCTCTCCAGGTGGCACCCCCAGGTGTCCCAGCCTGGCTCCAGCCCTGCAGCAGCCCCGGGGCCTGCTCTGGACAGGGCAGGATGAGCTTCTCATCCACCAACACCCAGATCCTCCCAGGGCTCCTCTCCATCCCTTCTCCCACAGCCCGTGTTTGTCCTCGGGATTTTCCCGGCCGGGGCAGGACCCGCACTTGGCCGCGTTGAACTCCCGAGGCTGCTCCAGGCCCCTCTCCCCTGTCCCTGTCCCTCTGGCAGCCTCCCCTCCCCTCCAGCGTGTGACCGCACCCCACAGCTTTGTTCCCATCCACCGAAACTTTGGTTTTTTCCCATCAGGTACTCGGAACTGCTGGAGAGGGTGAAGAAAGGAGGGGGAGAAGACGCCATCCTGCGGCACACGCAGCGCAACAAGAAGGTGTTCGTGCGGGAGCGCCTGAGGCTGCTGCTGGACGATGCGGATTTCCTGGAGCTGTCCCCGCTGGCAGGGCTGGACATGCCCTACGGGAATGTCCCTGCTGCCGGCTGCCTCACGGGTAATGGGATGCTGGGAAAAGGAAACGGGGCGGGGGGAAAAGCAGGCATGGAATAAAGTTTATGGGGTATTTTAGTATCTGAAGTGCTTCCTGGGAAAAGTGAACACTGGTTTTATCAAGTTCTTATTCCCAACAGGGAAGAGTTCAGTCACTGCTGTATTACTACAATGGGAGAAACCTTTGAAAAAATGGTTTTTAATTTCTTCTAGATTTAGTAATTCTACTTACTACTTACTAGTTTTTGTCTCAAAAAATGTAGGGTGATGTGTCAAATCAGCTGTTGCCTCTTAAAGGAGAGAGGACAAAGTTACTGTGGGAAACAGGAGCTGTAATGTACATTTTTAAATGTTTTTCAAATCACAGACAATTGCATTTTCTCTGCAGACATTGTCTCTTTAAACTGGAACAGCTCTTCAAAATGAAATTTAATTGAAATTCAGTGAAATTCAATTTTATTCAATATCAGTGAAATTGCATTTTGAAGAGCGATTCCAGTTTAAAAAGTAACTAGAAGAACAGTATGAAAGCCCTTTTTGTCATCACAGATTGTTATATTTTTTAGCTTTATAGGGGTAATTTTTAACTGCCTCCCCTTTTATCTCAAGAGTTGGGAGTCACAGTGTATTGTTTTCTGTTACATTGTCACCAGAAGCAAGTAAATTTATATGAGGTTCTTCTGTCATTTAGATTAATTTTTTAAATACTGTCATTGCAGAGAAGTGTGTAGATTTCTTCTCTGTGTGATATTTTCAAGTTGATTTGGATCTTCTCGATGTAGCATTACTGAGAAAAACTCCTGAAAAAGTTTGCATCCTTTGCTTTGCCTGTTGCTTTAGAGAGTCCTGATAAATGTCTGTGGTACTGCTTGCAGGAATTGGCAGAATCTGTGGGATCTGGTGTGTCTTCATTGCAAGTGATGCCACTGTGAAAGGAGGAACCATTTACCCAATTGGAGTGAAAAAGCAACTGAGAGCCCAGGAAATTGCCATGGAGAACAGGCTGCTGTCTGTGCACCTGGTGGACAGTGGGGGAGCCTTCCTACCCCTGCAGGTACTGCTGGCACTCTGCAGAGCAGAAAATAGCAGTATTTATTTCATCACCTTGGCTAGTCCTGCACCTAACAGAGGTTAGAAACTCCAGTGAGAGTGCTGAACTGCTTTTGTGTCTGATAAATGAGTACATAGTGGGAAGTGTCTATTTCCACTCCAGAATCTCTGAAGTGTTCAGTATTTTATTGTCCTGTTTGTGCCAGTGGTGCACTAAGCTCTGTGGCCTTTAAAAGTGGAGTTTTTGCAATCCTGACTGCTAAATAAGAATTTGAACAGGTTCTTTTGTGAAATGCAGAGATCATCCTGTCATACAGACTGTAGTTGTTCTCTGTCCACACTGAGGGTAAGCACACAGGAAAAGTTACCTGGAATTTTAAAGTTATTTAAAGTTATTAAATTTTAAAAGTTACCTGGAAGTTTACTTGGAATGATATCCAAAATTAAGTAAAAAAGGAAACTTGCAAAGGCATTTCACAGATGAAGTAGAACTACCACCCTTCCCTTCTCCACATTTACAGTCAGTTTGTGTAGAACATATTGATTTCAGAAAAAATCACAAAAATTAACCTGTGCTTTCAAAGCAAATAGGTATTTTTGGGAGATTTGACAATGTGTAGAGGAATAAATACCATAATGAATGCTGTATAGGAAAGGTTCAGGAGTGATTATTGATGGGGACCTTCCCAGTGTCAGCTTTGGTGTGTTTGGGAATGAATGGAGTGAAGAGGAAGCACCAACTTTTGCAGTTAACATTAAAAATCCCTTTTTCTTTTCCCTGTCCCTCAGTCAGAGCTGTTTCCTGACAAGCTGCATGGTGGCAGGATTTTCTACAACGAGGCAATCATGTCTGCCATGGGAATCCCTCAGGTACAGTGGCATGGGGAGTGCCAGGGGGTGTAGGAAAGGTGTAAATGTGTAATACATTTTCTGGTTTGTTCCCCAAGCTGTGATTTAGCACTTTCTGCATTTCTGAAGCAACTTTGGGCTTGGCTTTGCCTTTCCTGTTCCCTCTGCAGCAGTGCTGTGTCTGTGTCCCCTCAGGTGGCCGTGGTGTGTGGCTCCTGTGTGGCTGGAGGTGCCTACGTGCCCACCATGGCCGAGGAATCCGTGATCATTGATAAAATTGGGACACTGTTCCTTGCTGGGCCACCCCTGGTGAAAGCTGCCACGGGAGAAGATGTCTCTCCTGAGGACCTTGGAGGAGCCAGGCTTCACTCACAGTATGTGGAGTTTTCTCAAACCCAGGGAATTCAGCACTCTCAGCCTGAAAGGAATGTGGCATTGGCATTTCAGAGCAGGGCTGAGAGTGGAACCTGTGGTTACACTGGCTTGTCTTCTCAGGTTCAGGGGTTTGAGTTAAATCAGCCAAATGGAAACAAAATGAAGTTATTGATGGGGTGAGGCAGGGACTGGACAGGTTGGGTTTGGATCTCTATTGTTCCACATACTTCTTGAACAACTTCAGGCAAGTCATTTCCTCTGTGCCTCACAGGAAACAGCTAAGAAGAGGGATGCTATCTCCTCTTTTCCAAGTGTTTTCCAGAATACACATATTTAACCCAACTATGCTACATGGAATACATTCCTGTCTTTAAATCTTGGCTGCAACCACTTAGTTTGAAATAACTCTTGAAGTTTGCTTTCCTCTTTTCCCTTTTTAATATTGTCTGAAACAACAGCATCACAAAAAATAAATCCCAAGGTCTTTCTTTAATCCAGATAAACACAAAAGTCATGGGGAAGAACAACTCCTTACTGTGAATTGAATTTGGGATAGGACTGCACAGAAATTCCACTGAGTGATTGCTTTCAGTTCATTCACACAGAAACAAATCACACAGTATTTCCACAGGGCATTTGGAGAGTCTCAGCTTTTTTCCTATCTCTCAGGATTCAGAACTCATTAATTCAATGCTAATTAATGTCTGTGTCTCCTAGAGTCAGTGGCTGCAGTGACCATTTTGCACCCTCAGAAGAGGAGGCCTATGAGTGCATTCGTAATGTTGTCTCTACCTTAAACTGTGAGCCAGTGCCAGAGCAGGACAGGGAGCCTGACAGTCCCTTGTACAGCCCTGAGGAGCTCCTGGGCCTGGCACCACTGGGCTACAGCTGCACTCTTCCTGTCAAACTGGTAAGGGAGCAGGGATTTCATTCCTGCATCCTTCACTCTGCTCTCATGAGCCATATGAGCCAAGCATTTCTTATGCACAAAATCTGAAAGTGCACACACTGGGGTTTGGTTTTTGCTTTTTTATGTTTTTATGCATAGGAACAATTGTGCTTTATAAAACTAAAATAATTTTGGAGTTGGCCTTTGTCTTGAAATACACAGTTGGTAATTAAACTGAACACAAATTGGATGGTTTGAGCATATTGAGCATTTAGCAAGTCACCCAAAGACCCTCTCTGCTCATCTTGCATAGCTCAGGTCTGCTACTGTTTGAACAGAGCATTTCTCTTAGCAGAACTCTTCTATTTTCACCTCAATTTCTCCAATAAAGTGAAGTCTGTGTATTTCTTTGCAGGTTCTGAGCCGGCTGGTGGATGGAAGCAGATTCCAGGAATTCAAGGCTACTTATGGAACAACATTAGTGACAGGATTTGGCCATGTGGAAGGGTATGGCTGGGAACATTCCCCATCCAAATGGATGGACTTGCATTTCTCAACAGCTTTTGTGTCCTCAGCAGGTCCCACACCCTTCCAGTCGTTCCTAGGGTTCAAAAGGGAGAATCATGGAATTGCTGAGGTTGGAAAGAACCTCTCAGATCATGGGGTCCAACTGTCCATGTTTGTTCTGTAGGCACTTGGTGGGGATAGTGGCCAACAATGGGGAGCTGGCTCACGATGCTGCTCTCAAGGGCAGCCACTTTGTCCAGCTCTGTGGCCAGAGGGGAATTCCCATCCTCTTCCTCCAAAACACTGCTCCACGGCCAGCAGGGCCTGCAAGCATCTCACAGGTATGGCATGTTTGCTTCAATGTATGTCAAACAACTCTTAGTTCTTGCTGTGGCTAAAGTTACATTTTCAGAATTATTAATTGTTAGGAAAACTGGTTTTTTAACCACTCTTGATGAAGCTTGGTGATGACTTTGCTAACGGAAAGATTTAAGAACTTTCTTACTTGAATTTTAAGCAGGGCTGGATGCTAATATAAAATGATGCCAGTTTTCTGATCAGTTGGCAAGGCAGGCTGGAAAGTTTGGGATTTGCAGTGCTTTTGACATTGAAATAAAGTTTATTGATTCCTCTGCTAACTCTGCACTCCAGAAAATTGGCTGTTTCTCTTTTGAAAGTGAAGGCATTAAAGCCCAGTAGGATTTGTCCTGGGCTAAGGAAAGTAAAACCTCCATTAGATCCCAGATCTGTTTCTCCAGAACTGTAAATAAATAAATAAATGTTTTAGAAATACAAGTTTGTTGGGAGTGGAGAGAATCTAGAATGAAGTCTTAAAGGATCTAAAATATCTATTTTTATTCCAGGCAGAGGCTCATTCCAACAGGCTGAAGGCCCAGGCCTCCATGATGGCTGCAGTTGCCTGTGCTGCTGTTCCCAAAATAACCATTGTCATTGGAGGCTGTTTTGGGAGTGACAGCTATGTCATGGTAGGGGTGGCACCAGCCCAGGGCTTGGGGGACATACCTGTCACACTGCTCAAGTGTCACTGCATTTCTAAAACACAGCGGGGGAACTCAAGCTCTGAACTCATATTTAAGAAAAAAAAGCAACAATGCATGTGATTGCTGAGAAGCAAACATGGAAGAATTAAACGTGGAAGTGCTTGGAATTCAAAATGAAATATTAAAATAGAAATATTGAAGGCAGTGGGGAGGTGGTGGTTCCTAGCACAGGGTGTCTGTCCTCATACAAATCCACCTGTATTCCATCTTGCCTTGCCTTTGGCTGTTTCATCCCACAGACACCTTTTTATTATTCATCTCAGTGGGTCTGTTCTGTTCTTTGGTTTTTTCCTTGTAGTGTGGGAGATCATTCAGTCCAAACTTTCTGTTCCTGTGGCCCAATGCAAGAGTTGGTCTTGTGGATTCTCAACATTTCCCCACAGTTCCACCAGCTGGGGAAGGGACAGGAGAGGAACTGGAGCTAAAACAGCTGAAGGCAAAGTAAGGACATTCAATATAAGCCTGACAGGGATTTCATTGTTAAATTACCTACTTTTGTTCATCTTGCAGAGCAACACATCCTGACTAATGAAACAAACATGGATATACTGCAAAAATATTTTAAATTTACATGTAGTTTGATGTCTTTCTGTTAGGGTCTTCCCATTACTGCCGAATGATCAGCTCTGTTATTTGCTGGTTTCTGACTAATTTTCTGACTAATTTTAAATTTAGTGCTGCCCATTCTCTTCAGATGGATGGATTTGCCTGTTTCATCTGTAATTTCTTCACACTGCTCTGCTGTTTTTATTGTGCTTTTAAGCCTGTTCAATTCTCTCCCTCTCCAGGCTAGAGGAAGAAAGCAGTGCCTTTTACTCCTCTGCCAGGCTCTGGGATGATGGGATCATTCTACCTCAAGACACCAGGAAGGTGAGTTTTCCTTTTAGGCCATTTCCTTCTCCAGTCTCACAGTGGGTGACCATGACTCACTCAGGGTTGGGAATATGCTGGTTCCAGACCTGGGGCTCCCACTTCTCACTCCATGGAATTTCTCTCTGTAATTCTCATCCTGTCTCTTCCCCATTAGTTTACCAAAAAAGTTTCCCTTGAATTCTGGTTACTTGACCACAGCTTTTCCTCACTGAGCCTCTCCTTTGACTTGACCGTAATTTGAATCTGCATCTGAATCCCTTTTTTCCATGTAATTACCCATATCTTCACTCTTTGAAGTTCGGGGTCCTCAGAATTCCTTTTGTTTCCAAAACATTCTTTTATCCTGGGATGTTGCTTTTTGCAATTTTCTCTTCCTGCTTTAAATTTGCTGTGTACATTTGGGATGCACCCCTGCCTTTTTACTGATTTGAAATTGGCAGACATCCCTCCCTCCATTAGGTTCTTCCTGAAAGCTCCTGCCTTTGTTCTTTTATTTTTCCTTATTATATTGTTTATTAGCAATAAAAGTCTTCTCTGCACTTTTGAAGTTTGTTTCCTTGAAGATCTCAATCTGTCCTGGTTTCAGCTGGGGTTAAATCACAACACAGCCCTTCTAAATATGGTGCATATTTATGGAACTATGTGGATAGTAAATATTTTCATGGAGTTTATGGGAACTTTGATAATGGGAGAGCACCAAGAAGTTTTTTAGTCCTGGAGCCCTGAAATTCCCACTTTATGAGCTACACATGAAAATAAGTGAGAGTTGAACTGTTCATTTTACCTTGTTCAGTGTTTCACAAACAGAAGGAACAAATAAGTCAGTGCAGAACTAATGAGTTTTACTGGGTTTTTTAGTTTGAGGATCATTGTTTATAGTGTTTTTTGGTTTTAATTAGGTGATTGCCCAGTGCTTGGAGATCATGGAACAGAAGAAGTACCAGGCTGTGTCTCCCCATCCCCATCCCATCATCAGGATGTAACTGCAGCCCCCTCAAACCAGAACCCTCTACCAGAACTCTGAGTATAAAGATTTTCTAGTTGTTTGATACCATTAATAAAAGTGTTGAACAATTGAAGACAAACAAGAATCCCAGATTTTAAATCTGCAGGCAGGAAGTTTTTATTCTCAACAATAGCCTCTTTTAACATCAGCTGAAAGTTTATTTTGGGAGAAGGAAGGATTAAGCTGAACATCTGTAGCACTCTAAGGAAGCAAACTCAGCCCAAGGGGTAACAATTGCTTGATTTTTTTATGTCCATGTTTTAAGATGAAATCCAGAAATCAAGGAACTGCACTTGGATGAAAGAAAGGGAAAGGAGCAAACACACAAGGGAAGGTGTGCAGTTTGCAGCCTGGGTGAAGAACAAAACTCTACCTGCCACCCTCTTAGGATTCCCAAAGCAGCTGTGGAAAAGCTTCACTGGGATTGCTCTGAGGATACCACAGCAATGACCAGGATGATGTTTAAATCCAGAATCCTTCAGTATAGACTAAAAAACTCTCAACCATGTAACAGAGCACAGCCAGTTGTATACAAGGTTACCACAATGAAAAGTGTTGAGGTTACTCTCTGCTCTTTCCTCTTCTTCACTCTGCTGCAGTTACAAAGTTTAATTTTGCATAAACAGAACCTCTCCACCACCCCCAACTTGTGGTTTAACTGGAAATAATACCAAAGGGTGCTTTTAAAAAATACCTGATTAACCATTTTGAAGAATCATCGACAAGACTGAACTTCTTGATCTGAGTTAAGCAGCCCCAGAAATGCAAAGGGCCGTGGGAGGAGTTTGGGTCACCTGTAAACGGAGACTGCGCCTTCTGGGAGCTGGAAGAAGGCCGGGCCAGGGGTTGCTGTTTGTGCTCACGCTCTCTTGAAAAGCCCATGGAATGTCACGGGAATGTTCACCTCCACCTCGGCCCTGGCCACCTCGCTCATGTCTTTGGCGTTGAGGATGAGGAGGAAGGCGGGCTTGGGCCCCGCCCCCGGGCTGATCACGATGCTCAGCACCACCCCTGCAAGGTGAGAACACGATGGGTGTGGCCCGGGTGGGTGTGGGCTGTGTCTGACCCCGGAGAGCAGCCCTGGCATTCGGGGCACCAGAAATCCCGGGAGTGCCATCGGTGCTGAGGGACACGGGCAGGGACACGGCCCAGGCTGCCCAGGGGAGCTGTGGCTGCCCCAGTCCTGCAAGTGTCCAAGGCCAGGTTCAAGGCTTGGAGCAACCTGGGACAGTGGAAGGTGTCCATGCACATGGCAGGGGGTGGAACTGGATGAGTTTTAAGGTCCCTCCCAACCCAAAAATTTCATTATTCTAGTTTTAGTTTTCCCTTGTTTCTTCAGAAATTTCCAACCAGTGTTAGCACCTGTCCCATCTCATCCAGGAGCTGCCTGCAGGCTCTGCCCTGGCCAGCTGTGGCACAGCCCTGCAGCCAGCCTGGCACAGCCCTTGCCATTCCCAATCCCAATGCCAATCCCAATGCCACCAACCCCCCCAGCATTACCATCATCTTCCTCCAGCGCGTCCGGGTGGGAAACGAAGATCGGCTCCGACGGGTACGCATCCGGCTCCTGCCACACCCAGGTCTCCTTGGTTTTCACGTTCAGCTTGCAAAGCTAAAGGTGGGAACAACACACAACCACAGAGCTCAGAAATACTCCTTGTTGTCCCCAGATTGAAGCCACCCCCCGTTGGCTGACAGTTACCCTGTCTGGGACAAAGTGGTTCAGCCCCAGCCCGTAGGTGTACGTGTACGGCTTCCCACCGTACTTCCTGTAGTTGATCTGGGGGAATTCAAAGGCTACAAGGAAAAATAAATATGTATAAATGCTGAGGGTTAGGGGGACACGGTGTGCAGGCAGCACGTGGCTGCTGTCACCTGGGAGAGCTGGGGTGCCATCGTACCGTGGCGTGGCCCTGAGAAAATCACCTCTGGCTCCAGCCAGATGGTCTCGTCACTGCGCAGCGTCGCTGTGGCTGTCGTGTAGGGCAGGGTGACCAGGTTCTTCCCCGTGTCAGCCTGTGACAAAGAGAAATAAATACCCAAGAGGCTGGAGAAAAGTTCTGGTTTATTTGCACAGAACTGTAGCAAACAGCACTGAACGGGGAAGGCAGCAATGCGCGGCAGAGCCTCGGGAGCGGCAGGAGGCGACTGCTGCCGTGTGCTTGGCACTGCTGCAAGAACTGTCCTGTTCCTCAGCCTAAACACAACTTCCCTCCCTGCTGAAGGCATTCAGAGGTTTCATTAAGCACTGCCATGTGGGCTTGCACTTCTCACTTGATCCACAGCCCAGTGAGCTCCGTGAGAGGCTCTGCTGACCGGTCCCCTGCAGCCCTTGGCCCACCCGCCAGCCACCATGAGTGGGGTCATGGAAAGGAACCCAGCAGCTGCAAGCCAGAGAGCTCTGTCTGTGCCAGGCTGGCAGCTCCAGAGACCTCACACCGAGGGCTGGAGGATTTAACCACACATGCTTGGGCTGTGGCTGCTCCCTTCTGTGCTATGAGCAGATGCAGTATGAACTGCTGCCCCACAGGCTCTGCATGAACGGTAACACGTGGAGTCATCAAAGAGTTTGGGTTGGAAGGGACCTTAAAGCTCATCTCATTTTCCTTGCCATGGGCAGGGACACCTTCCACTAGACCAGTTACTCAGAGCTCCATCCAGCCCAACCTTGAACACTTCCAGGGGATGGGGCAGCCACAACCTCTCTTGGCAACCATATAAATAAACTAGAAAAAACATTGATCAGCTAAAGAAAATACAAAGTTTCTCTGAAGGCCCATACTTCAAGTTTGCCCTCTTAATTAAAAGGCTGAATTTGAAGTAAGTGGGGCAGGAGGCCTGGCAGGGAGAGGAGCAGACTCCAGTACCTTGTCAATGCTCAGGGGCAGGACGTATCTGCGGGCCTCGGGCTGCGGCGCCTTCTCCGCCTGCCGCTTCACCTCGTCCCAGTTGGCCCGAAGGTTGGCCAGGTACAGGTAATTGTAGACAAACTCAAACCTGCACCAAACAGCACCACAGAGAGAGCACAGCTGAGCTTTGCAAGTGTGGGGGAAGTGTAAGTGGTTTTTGCCTAAAATTCATAGAAGTGTAGAATGGTTTGGGTTGGGAAGGGCCTTAATGTTTATCTCGTCCCAGCCCCTGCCATGATCAGGGACACTTTCCACTGTCCCAGGATGCTCCAAGCCCTGTCCAGCCTGGCCTTGGACACTTCCAGGGATGGGACAAAACAGAGTGACACAAGCCTTAGTCCAGCTCCTCAGCAGAGCTGAGCTGTGCGTGCACCACAGCCCCTGTCAGGAAAACCCAGCAACTGCTGATGTTCAGCACAGGCACAGGAAGGGGCTTGGAGCAACCTTGCTCATGGTAGGGGGTGGAACAAGATGAGTTTTATGATCCCTTCCAACCCAAAGCAGTCTGGAATTCTATGATTCTGTGCCAGGATCAGCTCAGCTCAGGGTGTCCTGGGTATGCAGCCAACACAGGGCTGAGCTTCATCATTTCAGTGCCACATTTCTGTGTTTACATGAAGAGCAGCGTTCAAGCCTCACACACACCCTGCTCAGTGCAGCCCCAGGAGCCAGAATAGCATCAACCCTTCACCAGTCACTAACATTTCTTAAAGATAAAAGTAAATAAAAGATAAAAATATTTTTCTCCTGGATTATGAGTGCAAAGCAGGCTCCCAGCGCCTCTGGAGAGCTCAATGCTGTATAGTCTACATGTCACCATGCGTTAAATGGGATGGTGGAAGTGCCAGAAGCCCCAGCAGGGATGTGCCAGGGCAGGGAGTGGTGTGTGTGGTGCAAGGGGCAGTTGTGATGCCCAGGGACCCTTGTGCTCACCCCTTCCAGGTGCACAGGTCCACGATCAGGAACCCGTTGTCCTCGTAGGTGTTGATGTGGTGGAACAGGTTGAAGGCCGAGGTGCGGTACTTGAGGTTGAGGAGCCTGCCTTTCTTCTTCTCTGCCACGTGAAGCCACACCTGGAAACCACACAGCAGCTGGGCTTAGGCTCAGGGAAATGAAGGTGAAGCCAATGGACCTCCCAACCCAGGTCTGGCTGCCCAGTCCAGCCCAGTTTGGAATGACTCCATGCTTACCCCCATGGTCTCGTTGGACTCGAAGCAGTCCATGTAGTTGGCTCCCCAAAGGCTCCAGGAGGAGAGGAACTTGAGGAGGTTGATTTTCACTGGTGTCTCCACAAACACAATGTAGTTTGGGGTGAGCCCAAAGCTGTTGGGAAAGGCAGGGGAGCACATCAGGCTCACTGGGGTTAGTTTGGACAAAAACCATGGAGTTGCTTATCTTAAACACGAGGATCATTGCTCAAAATGACCCTGATTTTGGTTAATCACCTAATTTTCACTGCTGATAACATGTGAAAACCAGTCCCTGGTTCCAGCTGACCTGCTGACCCCATGGAATGTTACCTGTGGACGTAGGAGGGCTTAAACCTGTCACTGCAGGGGAACTGCACCACCACCTCCGACTTGTTCATGGGGTCTTCCTTGTCTGGAATGGGACAGGTGAGAGGTTATGGAGGTGTCACCCACACTTGGTCTGTACTTACAGCATCTACCCAGCAAATTTCTGCCTTTAACACAAAATCATCATTTAGAAGCCACCTGGAAGTGGTTTAAATACAACATTAAAAAAAAAAAATTAAAGGAGCTTAGGAAAAACTTGATAACGAAGTTCATTGAAAGGATAAAGAAATGAGTGATAAGGGAAAAGTTTCCCAGCTGGCTCAGAGCTGGGACTGACTGACCTGCCTGCAGAGGAGGAATCCGGATGATGTTGTAGGCCAGGGCAAAGTTCTTGCCAAAGCAATTGCCAATGTTGTAAACGGTGCCGTCGTTCTCAATGTGGGGATGAGCCGTTGCCCCATTGACCGACACGTATTTACAGAGATCCACCTGGAGAGCAGCAGGGACACAGTCAGGAGCTTCCCTGGCACGAGGTGGGAAGGCACAAGCTCTGCATGGGGTTGTGAGTCAATACATCCTTGCTCTGCATGTGGAAGGATCCTGACAAAGTCTGCGACTGAACTCTGATTTGCAAACTCCAACCACAACTTGAGGATGCTCCAGGGGCTGGAGCCCTTCTGCAGTGGGAGAGCTGGGGGTGTTCAGCCTGGAGAGGAGAAGGTTCAGGGGGGACCCTTCCAGTGCCTAAAGGGGCTCCAGGAGAGCTGGAGAGGGACTGGGGACAAGGCATGGAGGGACAGGAAGGCAGAGTTAGGTGGGATATTGGGAAGAATATCTGTGAAGGTGATGAGGCCCTGGCACAGAGTGCCCAGAGCAGCTGTGGCTGCCCCTGGATCCCTGGCAGTGCCCAAGGCCAGGCTGGACACTGGGGCTTGGAGCCACCTGGGACAGTGGGAGCTGTCCCTGCCATGGCAGGGGTGGCACTGGGTGGGCTTTAAGATCAATTCCAACCCAAACCATTCTGTGACTCCATGATTTTCATTTTAGTTCTCCACACCTGTATCCGCCCAGAACAAAGACCCACCTGCTTGATGGTCTCCAGGGTGTCTGGGTTAATCCTGGTGATGAAGTTGGTCTCAGTACAGGCATAGTAATCCTCGCCCACAGGGTAGACATTCACCAGGGCGTTATCCGTCACCTCCACACCTTTGAAGTAGGAGAAAAACCTGAGCAGAGAAAACCAACAGGCAGTCAGGGGCTCCTGGGAAGCAGAAACTCTGTAGGACATCCCAGCAATGTCTGCACCACCCCGAGGTACCTGGAGAAGATGTTCTTGCAGGGGTCTGGGTAGGCGTAGGTGCCAAACTCCGTTATCACGATCCTCTTCTCCGTCATGGCGCGCACGTAGGCGTCGGTCCGGACAAACCTGGGCCAGGAGGGAGAGTCTGTTACACGTGACACCAGGCTGTGCAATAAACACTCCTTTGAAAAATATTATATATGGACAATATTGACAATTAAATATTGACAATAAATATTCCTTTGACGAGCCTCGTGAGAGCTCTGGGACAACCTCACGTTGCATCTGGAGCTGGGTTTAATGATATCACTGCTAGAGCTCTTCCAATAACCACATGGACTCAACCAGGATCTCAGGCACAGCCTGTTCCCAGCATTTCAGACAAGAAAATGCTTCCTCATTTATTCCTTTTTCTTGGAAAACCAGCACGTACCTTCGGTGGTAGGTGACGTGCCCCTCCTTGAAGTCGAACTTGTGGAGTAGTGCCTGGCCATCGAAGAGGTGATAGAAGGGCTCTGAGCCCACCTCAAACAAGCCAGGACCACATCTCAGGAGGCTTCCTCGCAGCCAGGTGGGAATCCTGCCTGTGGGACACCCAGCATTGGGATGGGCATGGCAGATCAGACCAAGGAATTTTTATTGTGACAGCAAGAAAATCAAAACTTCAACTTTTTTTCTAATTAAACTTAGTATTTAAACACACATGAGTTCTTCAAACTCTGATTTCTTCACACCTGCTGTGGACCAAGACATTCAGTACTGAAATGTCTAAAGAGCTCCCCACCCAATCTGACCTTTCTCTACCCCAGCCCTGTGAGCTCCTTCACATCCAGCCTTGTAAAGCCTCGGAGCCCTGGAGGCCCCTGAGCTGCAGGAGCACAGGAGAGCAGGAGGAGATGAGGCCCCAGACCGACCTGTGACGTGGGCAGTCACTGGAGAGGACAGCTCCTCCACTGTCTCAAAGAGCTTCTTGTAGCCTCCAGCAGGATGCTCCACCCTGAAAGGGCACAGCTGGGTGAGCAGGGGCACAGCTGAGAGCCCCCTCCCCGGGAGGGATGGATCTTTCTGCAGGAATGATCCATGACTTGCAAAGAACTTGGGAGGGAGGAAGGAGAAGCACCTTTCCATGGGGAAAGGCTCTGAGGCTCCACACAGCTGCTGAGAACTGTCCTGAGCATGAGGAGGGACAGGGACACCGAGGGGACAGCCCATACTGCAGCCCAACAAACCAGGATACCCAAATCACCAGAAAGCAAAATCCAGCTTCTATCTCCCAGCTCTTGGAAAAGCCTTTTTATTTTTTTTTTTTTCCCTTTTTTCTTTTTTGCCTTTTGTTTTTTTTAAAGCAAAGAATTATTTGTTGCATTCCAATTTTATCTGCTGCAAAGCCCATGAAGACACACCAGACACAGGCTGGTGAACTCTTGCCCAGAGCAGCTGTGGCTGCCCCTGGATCCCTGGCAGTGCCCAAGGCCAGGCTGGCCAGGGCTTGGAGCAGCCTGGGACAGTGGGAGGTGGCTCTGCCATGGCAGGGGTGGCACTGGATGGGCTTTAAGATCCTTCCAACCCAAACCATTCCAGGATTCCATTATTCTACTCCAAATTCTGGTCAATCCCCTGGAACCTGGAGGTGAGCCTGTTCCCCCAGACCAGAACCACACCTTGGCATGGGATGTGAGATGGAGACATGGAGCCCTCCCCACTTCTCCTCCCCTCCAAACCCTGCTGCCCCCCAGCCCCAGCAGTGCTCCACCTGGGCTGTGCCCCCACCAAGAGGAGCCTCAGGAATACTCACTGGCTGTACATCCTCCCTGATGAGGGGCCCGAGCCTCCAGGCCAAGCAGGGAGCCAGAGCTGTGCCGGGTATTTATGGGGTGCTGAGCCCTGCCCAGGGCAGCCCCATCCCAAAACAGCCCCCACCAATGAGAGCACCCCGGGAACAGAGCCGGCTTTCAGCACCAAAATCCTCCCCGGGCTTTGGGAGCTTTTGTCCTGCTGCTCACACAAAAAGGGGCTTTCACTGTTTTTCTGAGACCTAAATTCTTCCCAAGCAGAAGTGATTACAAAGAAAAAAAGCCCAGGGAGGAGTGAGACGGAGCGTGCTGGAGCCGAGCCGGGAGCTGGCACCGGCTCCACAGGGACCATCCCGGCTCCTCCAGAGCCTCACCCAGGACTGGTGTGGCACCAGAGACACCAGGAGAGGAGAAAATGCCAGTGGCAAACACCAAGGAATCTCCTGAGCTGGGAGAGCCCACAGGGATCACTGACCCAGGCCCTGGCCCTGCACAGACACCCCAACAATCCCACGTCTGAGCGCTGCCCAAACGCTCCGGAGCTCCGGCAGCCTCGGGGCCGTGCCCATTCCCTGGGATCTGGGCAGTGCCAGCACCCTCTGGATGAGAAACCTTTCCCAAAATCCAACCTAAACCTCCCCTGGCCCAGCTCCAGCCCTTCCCTGGGTCCTGGCCCTGTCACAGGGAGCAGAGATTGGAGTTGTCCCTCAGCCCCTTGAGGTCTCCCTCAGACTCCTCCAGACCCATCATTAGGAACCACCTCTAGTAAGAGTCAACATTTATGGAAACAACAGTGTTCTAAAGAGTAATTTCAAAGATTAACAAGATCCCAGGTTCCTGCTGTCCCCTCACAGGCAGAGGATGAAGGTGTTTTATCACCACATACATTCAGGTGCTGCTTCCCTACAGAAACAGCTCCAGGGACCCAAAGTGGGGTGAAGGGACACAAAGTGACATTAAACATGCCCTGTTCCATTTGCTGCCACAACCAGCACGTCAGGGGTGGCTCTTTCCCTGGTGTTGCTTGCTTGCTCCCTCTTCCAAGGCAGCGTTTCCACTTGGACAAGGGCTCATTTAAGGCTTCTCACAGAAAAACCAGGATACTGCACTGAGATCTTGACTGAGGCCTCCCATTAACCCTTTCTGTTGAAGAACCATAATTATAACTTCTCTATTTATTCCCATTTTGGTTAAGTTCTGTCAAAACCTTAGAAGGGAACATTAAATAACCTGGATCAAGAACTGGGAGTAATGAGGGCAGGCCTTTGAAAGCCAAATCCTGGGAAATGTGAGCTTCTCACCTAATAAGTTACTTAACTGGAACACTACATAAACAAAGCATTTATGCAACATGGAATGGGGTAGGAAGCATTGGAAGCAAGTTCAGGCAGGTGCTGAGTGCTGGAGGAGGCTGGCTACAGATGTTCCAGGGGAGGAGCAGCTGCCCCCTGCCCTGAAAGCACAAAGTTACCCACAGGACATTAAGGCATCATTAATACAGGGGAAAATGAGGCTAATTTGGGTTTCTCATTTACAAAATCTTTCTAAAAAGAGGAGAAAAATGGTATTTTTTGGGAGAGAACTGACAGGCTCAGGATCACAGATGTACCAAGGAATTCCTGGCTGGGAGGGTGGGCAGGCCCTGGCACAGGTGCCCAGAGCAGCTGTGGCTGCCCCTGGATCCCTGGCAGTGCCCAAGGCCAGGTTGGACATTGGGGCTGGAGCATCTGGGACAGTGGGAGCTGTCCCTGCCATGGCAGGGGTGGCACTGGGTGGGCTTTGAGGGCCCTCCCAACCCAACCCAGTCTGTGATCTCAGAGCCATGCAGGAGATGAATTATTATTAATTACACTTTCCCAAAAATATTCCTGCAGATATCAACTCCTGTGGGGGAACCTTTATCTTATCATAATTAATAAGCAAATCCCTAACTCTGGGAAAAAACAGGGAAAATTAGTGTATTCTGTTCTCACCTCATGGACCATCCATCACTCCTATTTTGAGAGTCACACCAACAGATCCAAAATGAATTTTCCATGAAAATGTCAGAAATACACTTCAAGTCTTTTAATATAAACAAATATCAAAAAGCTGATGAGAGTTTTACAGATTACACGAACAGAAGCATTTATGGAGTGAGATAATTTTTTTTATGGTCAACTGGCTCTCCTGGTCCTGAATTCATAGGAGCTCCTTTGTTTAAAGACAAACATTTTGAGACTAGAAAAGGCACTTAGTCATAACACACACACACACACACATAAAAACTACAATAAATGGCACAAATTCCTGACCAGACATTTAAAGGTTATAACAAGAGGCAGATCATTAGTTTCCCATAAAAAAAAATATATATAAATTTTTGGTTAACAACAGCTTTATGTATATTTTCACATTTTTCTACACCAATATACTGTAATAATTTGTAAACAGATAAATATTTTTCTTTTAGAAGTTATTCCAAAGTATCTGCACAAAAAAAGGTATTTTGGCACCTTCCAGCACAGTGGCCATGTAAACATTTCCTCCTTCCACAGCGCAGCCAGCACCAAAGTCCTGCAGCAATTCCTCTGGTGAATCCCTGAGACCTGCAGCAGGGAGGGATGGCTCAGGTGTGGTGCAGTCAGTACCTGAGGCTGTGGAATTTGGCTTTCCTGAGGCTCAGCATGGGCTGCTTGAGGGTGGGTTTGTTCTCCAGGAGCTGCGCTTCCGACTCCGTCGTTGGGAACCTGCTCCCGTAGATCTGGGGGTATTCCTTCTGGAACTGCAGCACACACAGGCACAGTGAGGAGAAACCCCAGAGCCCACAAAAGCTCCAGCTGTTAACAAGCCCACTCCCTGCCTGCCGTGCCTGCAGAGCTGCCTTGCAGGAATTCCTTGGATAAACTGTCCTACCCAACAGGGAGCCAAGATTCAGCCTGTATTGGAAAGGTTCTCCCAGGAAAGCTTACCAGTGATTCCATGGAAATGAAAACACCTGGAATCAGAGCAGTGATTTGGACATTTTGCCTGTTTCCCATGCAAGGCCTCAGGAAGGGATTAAAATCTGTAAATACCTCTGAACATGAGCCAAACCTTTCCACTGATGGATTCAAACCACCTTTGTAACTTCTGGTGTTGACACAATTGGGACCTTCCTTTCCCTCCAGAAAGTGCCACGAATTTGGCTTTTCCCAAGAATTCCCAACATTTCCCATCAAGAAGAACGTGTCCAGCAGGCCCAGGGCAGTGCCCATCAGCTGTGCTGGCACTGCTGAGGCACCTCCAGTCCTGGGATCATTTTTGGGCCCCCATTTCCTTCCTCGCCTTTCCCCTGCTGCTGTGAATCACTTCTTACTCCTCACTTACTCCAAACCTTATCAACTATAATTAATCATTCTTATTTACATTCAGAAGTTTTGATGAACCAAACCAGACTCACTTTTAGAGGCCCAGAAAGTTTCCACAACACACATGAAGTCAGAGCTGCAGGAGGGGCACCAAAGCCAAGTGTGGCTGTCCTGAAAAGCTGCTTGTTCAAATGGGAGTCACAAGACTTGCTTAGGAGATTCCAGGACAAGTACAAAACCATTCCATTGGGCAGAAAGACTTGCCAAAGGAAAGAAAAACCCTCCAGGATTAAATCCTGCCAGAACTGCTGTGTTTTAGCCTTACTATTAGGCAAGTTGTTGGTAGGCCAGAGAAGTGCAAGATAATCTTGAGCACTGTAAATGTTACAAAACACAAAGCCACGGCCACCAAAAGAATGTTTCAGGATTCTCAACAGAGACAGTTTGGTCTCTTAAAGCCAAAAATTATTGCTTTTAGCACCTATTGAATTTAACCCCACCTATGGCATGTTAATGGTGACTTGGATGGCCAGTGCAGCACAGGAATCCAGGCTGCAATTCCATCAGGAATCACTGAATGGAGAGCAGGAGGAATCACTGAATGGAGAGCAGGAGCTCCAGCAGAATCATTTGTCCTGGTTTTACACCATTGTTTGAACACCACTGCTGCCAGTCAAAGGCTGGATTATTAGGGATTGGTTTGGATAGGAAAGGACCATAAATCCCATCCCATCCCACCCCTGCCATGGCAGGGACACCTCCCACTGTCCCAGGTGCTCCAGCCCCAATGTCCAACCTGGCCTTGGGCACTGCCAGGGATCCAGGGGCAGCCACAGCTGCTCTGGGCACCTGTGCCAGGGCCTGCCCACCCTGCCAGGGAATTCCTTCCCAATATCCCATCTAAATCTACCCATTTTCAGCTTCCAGCCATTTTCTGTGTCCTGTCCCTCCAGGCCTTGTCCCCAGTCCCTCTCCAGCTCTCCTGGAGCCCCTTCAGGCCCTGCAAGGGGCTCTGAGCTCTGCCTGGATCCTTCTCCTCTCCAGGTGACACCCCCAGCTCTGCCTGGATCCTTCTCCTCTCCAGGTGACACCCCCAGCTCTCCCAGCCTGGCTCCATAGGATGCAGCATTAAAAACCATCTTTAAAATCCCAAGCAGAGCACACGAAGCACTTGACAGCTCTTTGTACAAACATTTCTCAGCACATTCTGCTCCTCTCCTGCCCCAGGCTCTGGTGCCTGAGCCCTTCCCTCACAAAGGCACTGCACAAGCAGATGAAATAAACTCACCTGTTTCAGCTTTTTCTTTTTGTCCTTCACAGAGAGGTTTTTATCCTTGATTATGTTCTCCAAGAGCTCTGCCACTGCAGCCTGTGAGGTGGAGACCTTTTGTTCTTCAAACTCCTGAGGAGTGATTTGTTTGCAGTAGGAATACGTTGGCAAGATGGCACAAATTTCTTCTTTTTCCTGTTTGCACTGGAAGGAAAAGGGCTCTGCATGCACTCTGATTCTGTACTGTTGGAGAAAGTACCTAATAAACACCCACACCCACTCACAAGCTGCAAAACATTATAATTAATATCCACACATGCGAAATGTCCTGGGTTGATTTGCATTCTCTCGACTTTGGAAGAAGCAATTAACAAATGAATCTGAACTGCTCTCATGGCACCAACCTGAGCCTTCTTCACGTACTCGAGGTGATCCTGCACAGCAACCTGCAGGTAAGCTGGGACTTGGAGGATTTCCTGCTGGTGGTCCATCAGGAAGGACAGCAGGCGTGTGGAAAGCAGCTCATCCAGGTCTTCCTCCTCTGCACAGCGCAGGACACAGCGGGAGAACGTCTGGATCAGCTGCAAGAGTTCAGCACAGCTGCAGTGGAGAAAGCTGGGGGATTCATTTCTTTCCTCTCCACTCTACAGGAGCACAAATCCCTCAACAGCAACTTCCAAGTATGGTCACACAAGGAGGAAAAGTCATCATTGTTCCCTCAGCTGAATTAAAGTAATTTCTTTGGAATTGAACAGCACTTTCAATTAAAAATATATATTGTAAAAAGGTAGTAGCAGAAAAATGCTTAACCTATAGAAAACAACATCTTTAGAATAGGATGGTTTGGGTTGGGGTAGGGACATCTTCCACTGTCCCAGGTGCTCCCAGCCCTGTCCAGCCTGGCCTTGGGCACTGCCAGGGATCCAGGGGCAGCCACAGCTGCTCTGGGCACCAGTGCCAGGGCCTGCCCACCCTCTGAATAAAGAATTTCTTCCTACTTCTAATCTAAACCTAAATCTTCACTTGGTCATCTTGAGACAAACGAGGTGATTAAAACCTGCAGAGCCAACCTAACCCACCCTCATGCACACCAGGATTAAACTGGACTGAGATGGGCTTTAAGGTCCCTCCCACCCCAAACCAGTCTGGGATTCTAAATAGCAGCTGGGTGAGAAACCAGGCTGAGGAATCATCTGCAGTCTCTTAAGGAGAGCTTGTCCTGCCCTTACCAAGGACCTGGTGCCCATGGCATCGTGCAGCCGTGGCATGTCCACGTTGCCACTGATCCTGGCCATCATCCTGAGCAGCAGCTGCAGCTTCCTGCGCCGCGGCGGGGGCAGCAGCACACAGCAGATCTGCAGGGCCTCCACGGCAATTCTCTCCAGGTGAGGCTGCAGGAGATCTACAAGTTAACCACAAAGAGAGCTGGCATTAAGATTTGAACCAGCTTCCAGCATGCTTTTACCTCAGTATCACAGATTTCTTATTTTTCAGTGTGATTATTTTTGTTCAGAGAAAGCAGCTGTAACACAGAAGAGCATGTACAGGCCTCTGTTCGTGTGGTCATCTTCAAGCTCCTTCATTACAGTGCCATTAGGACCACAATACAATTAAGGTAGTACACTAATTATTCCCAGAAGTATTTCCAGAAAATACTGATTTACAGAACAGAAAAAGACATCTCCAACAGACAGGTGTGTGCAGATTCTCTGCCCCATCACTTACCTGAGCAGAGGCCAGTTACTGACACATCGAGCTCAAACTCCAAAGATACTACACACAGTTAGCAGAGCTACAGCAGCTTAAACAATTTAGCCAGCAGATTTCCTTTAAGAACCCCACAAACCCATGCTCTGTGCCTATCCACAAACCTAGCAAGCGTGGCAGAGGTGAGGGAAGCAGGGGTTAGTGAGGCCACACAACAAGGCAGTACAGCATGCTGCAGAGAGCCCTTACTTGTGCCGGCCAACACACAAGGGGAGGGGGGCACAGAGCGTTCTGACAGGTCTGTGCTGCTCCTGCAGAGTCTCTTTTGGATGCTGATGGCCACAGAGGGGCTGGCTGTCCCCTGCCCCCAGGGCTGAGGCTGCACTGTGATCTCAGCACTGGGTCTGTTGATGGCACTGCAGCTCCTGGAGCTCCTCCTGCCCAGGGATCCGTGGCTGCCACCCCACAGCTCCTCAGCCCAGGGACACGGGCCAGGCACTCTCCTGAGGCCCTGGCTCTGGGCTGGAGCTGAGCTACCCCAGCCCAGCTGCACCACTGAGTTCACTCTGTGCTCCTCCTGCAGCTCTGCACTCCTCGTGATGGTGCTCACACCTCCTCCCCTGAGGGGGGCACGTCCTCCTGTATCACACACACTTGAAGCAGCAGCTCCAATTCTTTCCAAGGAGTAACACCTTGTCCTAAATGCTCCAGGTGGCTCTTGGGCATTCCTGGATCCTGCAAGATTCTGGCAGCTCCCTCCTATCAGGCTCCCAGCACTCCCTTGCTGACGTGGCAGTTTGTGCTGCTGCCATTTCTGTCCGTGCTGGTTTTGGGCTCTCAGCTCCTCTGAGGAAAACCTCCTGGAAGCTCCTCCTTTCTCCTTCTTGTCAGACTCTTTGAGGAGCAGGCTTAGGAGAAGACACTCAGTGGACTTGAAAGAGTTCAAATGAGGAGTTTTTGAAGGCTGAGGGTCACATTTCTCCTCTTGGACAGAACGTTTTCCACTGCCCAGATCAGGAATTTGGATGTAGCCACACAAAACTATCAGGAAATGAAAGAGATGTTTAAGATGCAAGTGGTGTGAAAATGAACCAGTTCAGAGAGCTGCTAACTGGGCAGACAGGCAACAAAGTCAAGATATTAATCAAGATATTAATTAAGAAGACTTTAGTTCAGTCCCAAAGCAATTTAACAAGGCCATTGCAACCAACATGCAAGAACAAAGACAGGTAACACTGCAATAATGAGAAGCAAGCAGAACAAGCACATCTTTTGAAGTTTTTGTTATTGAATATTTAGAATGTGAGCTGAAACAGCAATTTAAATGGGAAATCATGAGGCAGAAGTACATTGTAATTGACACTAATACAGAATGGAGCAGTGATGATTCTCCTCAGATTGGAGCTCCCACACACATCAGAGGGCCAAGCTCTGCTTTGAATTTGTCCCCCAGCTGATCTGAACTCAGAGCTTCCCTGTTTCTAAATTCATACATACCTAAGATATTAACAAAGAGCTCATAGTATTCAAAAGTGAGCAATGGCTCAGGAAGACTGAGAAAATAATCAGCAACTGTTCTGAACACGTCCCGCTCAAAGCCACTGTAGGTGGCTTGGCTCATGTCTTTGTTCCTGGGCCCTGAAAAGAGGGGAAGAAAGGAAATTCACTCCAAAAATCCACAATCCCACTAGAAAAGACATTTCTGAAGATCAGCCTAAATTTATTCTTGTTTCACAAGCAAACAATCCTACCAGCAATCCACAAATATTGTATTTGGCACAATGTGTAAGCAAAAGCAGTGTAAGAGATTCCAGGCAGCCACTGAGGAGCTGTGCTCAATTCTGTTCCACACCGAGAAAATAAATAAAGAAAAATTAATCTGTGGTCTTCATAGGTTCCTCAGCAAAATAATCACCCAGCCCTAGTATGTCCCTTCATTTCCAAAGCACAGTGATCCCACTTCTCCCACAGGGAGTTAAGGCTCCCTGAGCAAAAGGAAGCTCAGCACATGGAAAAAAACCTCATTATCTCTGGTCTCATTTGGGAGGCACTCATCTAATTAATTTAGAGTGGATTGTTTACAAAGCAAAGAAAATAGATCTCCCCAGTTTAATATGAAGTGTAGAAAATGTTTTGGTCCAGCTGAAAGCCAGGGACTGGAAAAGCAAAGTCCCTTTCACTCCTGAAAAACTGCATTAAAAGAAACCACCCACAGGTTTCTGAACTGAACCATCACAGTTGATTTCACACACACACACAAATATTTCCCTCTCAACTCTCAAAAGAGATTTCTGGAACTTGAAAGCTCTTCAGTGACTTACAGTAGGCCAAGCACTTCATGGCTGACAGCACCCAGTGAGGGAGGTCTTCTGAAATCCAAACAGATAAATGCATCATTTAGACATGAGCCCAAATAATTAACAACTAATAATGGCTCACGTGTATTAAATAACACCTAAAGCACAAAGTACTAAATTTAAAACTGATTTTAAATACTGCTCCACATGGAATTTTGAGAGGATAAAGGGGAATAATTTCAAGATGAAGGTGGGCAGGGTTAGATGGAATATTGGGAAGGAGTTTTTGGCTGGGATGGAATTTCCAGAGCAGCTGTGGCTACCCCTGGATCCCTGGAAGTGTCCAAGAACAGGCTGGAGCACCCTGGGGTAGAGGAAGGTGTCCCTGCCATGGCAGGGGTGGGATGGGATTTAAGGTCTCTGAGCTGTGCTGTGGTTTGGGGAAAAATTGTAAACACCTGACTGTGAAACAGATGAATTATTATTTAGAAATAAAGATTTTTAAGCAAATCTAGGGAAATAAATGTCACCTGCTTTGTCCTGCAGGATCACCACCCCGTGTTTGCTGGTGTTGCTCATGTTGTACATGACAAACTCAGGGATGATCTGGGCTGGCTGCAGAACCTCCTCCAACGAGGGCAGTCCCAAAATGGTTTGCAAACTGGGGGAGGAGGAGAGCAAAGATTGGCAAGGGATGAAGGAAAACAAGTCCTTTCCATATCTATTCCGAAACTCTGGGTGAGCTAAAGTGCTGTTTGATAACTTCTCACTTCCAGGAGGCCATCTGGGGACACTTTTCCCTGGGACAAACAGCAACAATCAGCAAGGAAGAGCACCTGAGGTGTTTAAATATATTTCAGCACCAGCACATGATCAGAAATTCCTTAAATGCAGCAATCCAAAGTTAATAAACAGATTAGAAAACCTGTGTAAACAACAGGAAAAATTCAACTTAAAACAGTTTTAACAATTAAAAACAAATGGTGGAACTTGCTTGGGCTGTTTCCCACTACAGGAGGAGGTGCTGTGTGCAATTCCTCACTCACTGTATCCGGATGATATTCCTCCATGTTTCTTGCACATATTCCTGGCTTATTTCCCTCCTTTGCAGTATGCCTTCCTTCTTTTCTTCTGTTACATCAGCTTTTGGTCTTGCTAAGTTTTCCTGAAAATGAGTGGTTTATACTGTAAGATAAATGAGCTTCTTAAGGCAATTCAAAATTAGAGAAAATGGGAATGAGAAGAACAGGGCATTCTGTGGAGCATTAAATTCCACGAGGCAGGGGGTAACCTGCAGCCTCAGCACTGAAATGGAAGCACACAGCTAAAAAGAAATAGAAAAAGCCCCTGATCAATCCAAAATCAGCATTTTAAAAGGTAAAAACACCTCAAATCCAGGTGTATTAATATGTGAATTACCCTCCTTTAGGACTGGAGCCTAAATTCAGAATTTAGGCATGCCAATCTCAGCTGAATCAAGGGCCACACACACATTCCATCTTCTCCAAAAAGATGACCAGTTAAATGATTTCTGCCTTTTATTTGTCCCCCAAAGATAAACTAAATTTCAACAAGGCCATATTGTGCAGATCATTTCTAGGACTTCACCTTCCAGCCCTCCCGATACTCTAAAATCCCTTAGCAGGGATAATTCTGCACTGAGACAAAACTAAGAAAACCCAAAACAAAATAAAAACCCCTCTCATATAAATTTATTTCTTAATATTTCTGAATTCCTTAAGACTAAACTATTCTTTCTCAAAGGAAGTTGCCACAACAGAGCAGTGTCACTAAATTTTAAAGAATAAAGACAATGCAAGCCAACTGCAATGCTGTGAGGAACAGAAGTTATTACCACAGACTGCAGGAACTCCTGTTTTTTCAAACCCCTTTTGGATGAGCTGGGCAGTCTAAAAAGTTTTCCTTTGTCTCCAGAGAAATTTTCCAAGTTCTCCCTTGGTGGGCTTGGTAGAGGTTTGACTGGAGAGGTTGGAGGAAATCTGTAATGAATGGGAGAGATGTTAAATACATTCAGAATTGATCTGTAATCAAATAAATGACTTGACAAAACAAAACCTGACTCCATACCAGTGTGACTCTGTTAGATTTGCTAAAAAAATGATTTTTTTTTAATATATCACATGATAAATTAGCTTTAGGCTGTTTTTCTTGATGCCAAAGTGGAGCTGGAGATGTTGGCACAGCCTGAACCCAGAACGTGAGAAGTGGGGGCCATTAATACCTTTAATTTCAGAGCTGCTTGGCTCTGTTTCCCACTCAGGCTTTGTGTAAAAGGCCCAAGAGAAGCCAACCCAGCAGGCAGCTCCTACAGAACCCCCTGGCTTCCCTCCAAAGCACTGGAGTGCAGCTTGAATTCCAGCAAAAACCTCGGATGGACAAAAGCACAGACACGCACTGGAGCGCAGCAAAACACTCAGAGCAGCGAAACTATGCTGATAATTAACTCTTCACCCAGGATGTTGAACCCAAAGCAAGCTCTTTTTGCAAATCTAAGCATTTTTAATTAAAACTCTCAACCTGAGAGACCACGGCAGAACTTTAACCTCAGTACCTGTACAGGGCACCGTTGTCTTCCAGATTTTCAGCTCCCCAGCGGCCCTTGATGTCCTCGATGACGTGGTTTTTGAGGAATTTGCGCAGGAGCTGCACCGTTTGCTGCCGGGTGACGTCGGGCCCGAAGCTGCTGTTGCTGCGGAGCACCGGGTGCAGCCAGTCCGCCGCCTCGGCCGCCGTGAAGCAGCTGCCGTGCGAGCGGAGCCGCTGCCGGTGCCGCCGCAGGGGCATCCCCGCCCGGAAGCACCGCGTCACCTCGTTCCACTGCGGGGACACGGAGCGGCCACCGCCAGTTGCAGCCGCCAGCGCGGCCCAGGGCGCCCGCGTGTCGTGACACCCGACATGTCACGACAGCAGGGCGTCAATATTACCGTGACAGAGGGCAGGGCGGGGGAGGTCTCAAGGTACCCCCATGGCGCGAGGGTAGGGGGGTCCCAGGGCAGTCAGTGTCGGGCCGGAGCGCAGGGGGCTGCCAGGGCACCCACATATCGTGGCACGGCGTGTCCCTGAGCCGCCTATGTCGCGATAGCGCGCGGGGCGTCCCAGGGCTCCCCTACGTGGCGTCCCCGGGCACCCGCGTACCGAGAAAACGGGCACGGGCCAGAAGGGCGCCAGGCACCCACGTGTCGCGACAGGAGCGGCGGGTGTCCCCGAGCACCGTCACCACAGCAGGCAGGGGATCCCAGGGCACCCGCGTGTCGCGGCAGCGGACACGGCGCATGCCCAAGCGCCCTCAGTCGTGACAGCAGTCCCGAGGGGCAGAGCCACCTCCCGTCCCGCAGCGCTCGCACGGGTGCCACGGGCGCCCCGCTCCCCCCGCTCCCCCCCGGCCCGGTGCCGCGGAGCCCCGCTCGGTGCTCACCAG
>VZRH01007019.1:36730-65386 GCA_013397555.1 Urocynchramus pylzowi | reverse complement strand
TATTTCCCTTGGTGCAGCTTAAGACTGTGTTCTCTGGTTCTGTCAGTGCTGCCTGGTGAAAGAGACCAACCCTAACTGAGCACAGCCACCTATCAGGAGTTGTAGAGAGTGATAAGGTCACCTCTGAGTCTCCTTTTCTCCAGGTTAAACACCCCCAGCTCCCTCAGTCATTCCTCACAGGGTTTGTGTTCCCAGCCCCTCTCCAGCCTCGTTGCCTCCTCTAGACACACTCCAGCGTCTCAACGCCCTTCCCAAACTGAGGGGCCCAGAACTGGACACAACACTCAGGGTGTGCCCTCACCAGTGCCCAGTACAGGGGAAGGATGACCTCCCTGCTCCTGCTGGGCACACTATTCCTGATACAGGCCAGGATGCACCAGGGCACACTGCTGGCTCATGTTCAGCCGGCTGTTCACCAGCACCCCCAGGTCCCTTTCTGCCTGGGCACTGTCCAGCCACACTGTCCCCAGCCTGTAGTGTTGCAGGGGGTTATTGTGGCCAAAATGCAGGACTGGGCACTTGGATTTATTAAACTTCATCCTGTTAGACTCTGCCCATCCCTCCAACCATTCCAGATCTCTCTGCAGAGCCCTTCTCCCTTCCAACAGATCGACACACGCTCCCAGCTTAGTATCATCTGCAAATTTACTAATGAAGGATTCAATCCCCTCATCCATGTCATCAATGAAAATACTGAACAGAACTGGCCCTTCTTCCCGCTTCCTGAACGAATAGTGACATCATGGCTGTCCTGTTCATCCCTCCGTGCTGCCTGAGGGAGCAGCGACTCCTCGCTATGCCATCCATCCACAGGCGGCCAGGGTCCCGCAGCGCCCTGCCCGCTCCTCAAACAGCAGCGAGTGACTCCTGCCAGGGGCAGCCCAGCCCTTTCTGCAGGGCCAGCTCCCCTCCCGGCCCGCCTTTCCAGCCGGGAAGGCGATGGGAAAGCCCTGAAGGATGTGGGGATTTCAGGGACACATAGCAGCACCCGCCTGTTTGGGCATTTTATGGCAAAGACAAGCTGATGGTGCTGTCTGGACTTGCCCTCTGAAGCG
Source organism: Urocynchramus pylzowi (assembly GCA_013397555.1). Lineage (NCBI taxonomy): Eukaryota > Metazoa > Chordata > Aves > Passeriformes > Fringillidae > Urocynchramus > Urocynchramus pylzowi. The sequence goes on along the minus strand of VZRH01007019.1, from coordinate 64,331 downwards.
TCTAAGGATGGCACTTGAAAATGTGTCGCTGCCCTTACTCAAAGATGAGAGGAGTGGTGTTTTTCTTAATCTAGAATCAGACTGATTGTCAGTTAATCATCTCCGTTTTCTCTTAAGCCTTACAACTAGGAAAAGTATTTAAATCATTAACCAAAAATTGAAGCTGTAGCTAATTGCAGACTTCCACAGCTTTTTTTATTTAAAAGATAGGCACCGTGTTTCACGTTCTTCTGGTATTTTATTTCTCACCCCAGGGTTCTCAGAAGTAACTCTTAAAGGTTTTGTAACTTCATGACTCATTTTCAGGCATACTGACACTGTATCATATATCAACAGTTTTTCCATTCAGAGCCATGGGTTACCACGTGGACCTTTCCAGGGTCTTTAAAATTTTCTGTATTTTTTCCAAACAAAATTTTATTGCTTCTACATTTACATTTTTCAAAATCTTATCTAAGCATAGGACTATGTCTCCTTACTAGAAATGCCGTTTGGGTTTACATTTTTAAAAACTCTTCTGGCAACAGATGTTGTCAACTTTTTCAGTGGAAAAAAAAGTTATCCTAGAGGTCAGTACAAAGAAAAACTTTGTATTAAATTTAAATTATCTGCTTAGAATTCAAAGTTGAGAAACAGAAAGGATGGGAAGATTGTGTTTGAGGAAGTTTACTTTTAATGATTTTATAGCTTTGATTGATGATTTCTCTTAAATGGTGTGTGATTTTCCACCTGCCCAAAGCTTGTGACATGCACTTAGGACGATACAAAATCCATAATGGGCAGAGAAAGGCAAAAGTATTTCAAATTTGCCAATAAGTAGCTGAAAATCAGAAAAGGAGAAAAATGATGGACATGGGAAACCTATAAAATCTAGACATCCCTCTAGGCCAAGCAGAGCTACAGGGTATTGGAAAATATGACTAAGAACATATGGAATCAATTTTGAAAATAAACCTATGTCCATTTTTTCTTAAAGTCTCCAAAGCTGGTGCTAGGCCTAACTCAGGATTCAATCAGACTGTTTCTTTAGCAGCAGTCTGACTTTCCCCCTGGTAGCACCTCCACTGAAATAGTTTATGCCCCACATTCTGAAAATGTTTGCTTTTAAAATAAAATTCTTTAAAAATAAAACTAACAGAGGGCATAACCCTCTGTAGCTACTTTGCTTAATACAGAGTTTTTTAGAGGAGGTAGGAACTGTGAAATAGGCTTCAGGTTTTCAAAAGAGTCTAGACATGGTACAAGAAAAAGAAGGGAAGATGAAAAAACGTTATTACTTACAAATGAAAGTTTAGCAAGCTTAAAATAAAAAGAAATAAATTAGGTATTACTGAGTTTTATTGTTGTAAAAAGGGTAAGTGTGTATCATGTTCCAGTGATTGAATTCTCTCAGAAATGTTGCTGACAATAAATAAAGCCATCCTAGTGAAACGTTATGATTCTAGTGCTATGATTACAATGAATAATGCAGAAAGTCAATTAAATAGATGTGCTAATTATACATATTTACATTTCCAAAGAACCCTTTCTTCTCTGGCATATATCAGAGTTGGAAATACATTGTCTCGCCACTGAGTGGAGCTCCTTACGTATTTATTAGTACAGTAAAGCTCTGACAGAGTTCCTACTGTGAGGTGACCTAGTGATGGTTATTTCAGCTTGTGCCTGGCAGCTGTGTGGACACAGCACTCAAGAAGTTACTTCATGCTTAATTCTCTAAAATTAATTAGCTATATAGGTAAATGGAAATCTCCAAGACACAGACCCTTCGTTAGTAGACCTCAAATATGAGTTATTTTAATGAATGGCTCATATTCATAGTGTGGTCTGTGGGCATACTGATGTTCTCTGTCTTTCTTTTTTTTTTTTTTCTTTTTTTTTGAGAAATGCCCTGCACTAATCTGCACAGCTAATTTAGAAGGGAAAAAAAAGACCTGAAGAAAAAGGACTTGCTGTTAGCTGAAGGATGGTGTGTCACAGATGCTGCATGCAGATATGTAAGAGCAGTTGCAGAGCGTGTTGCTGGGTTTCCACCGGGGGATAATTAAAAATGAGTGCCAGCCTTGAGCAGTCAATTATCACTGAGTAACAAGATGAAAGATAAAAGGCAGATGTAATCATATTTCACAAATAATACATCAGTGTGCCTCTAGTCAAGGAGTCCTTTCTACATCAAATTTTCACAGCAAGTGAACATATTTTTTCTGGTTTCCTGCAGCTTCTTTTAACATTCATCTAGGGAATGTGAGTGCTGGACCACAGACACTCTTCTGGTGGGTGTCCATGGTAGGACAGTCTACTACAGTGTATCCTGAGAACATTTGGGTAGAAACTGGGGATCCATTTCCTTTTCTTGAATAGTGCAAGTTTGGTAGTACAGTTTATGTGTGTGATACAGGCCAGGGGAGTTAGACAGGGAAATGGGATGTAGAGGAATAGGGAAGAGTGTGAAGAGGAGTTTGAGGCAGCAGAAATGGAAGCTGGATACAAGGAGAAATGGGAGATTTATCAATTGTGTACCTCACAGTTGCATTTGTATCTTTTTTCCTGTCTCTTCTGGTGAGGTCACATATAAGATCCCCTCTTTAACCACCATGTTAGTGCCAGGATCTCAAAACAATTTGCTCTTATGAGAAGAACATTGTTCCTAACATTGTTAAGAGCCTTTCCATCTGTCTGGAGGGCAGGGATTCAGCACATTCAGAGCATGCACCAATCATAGAATGATAAAACCAATAAGGGATATTTAAAATTGTTTTATCTCTGCCATAATAGCTTCTCTGTTCCTCAGTCTTCAGGTCCCTTTCTGTCTTTTGAGAGGTAACAGTTGGTAGTTTTGGCCAGATAGAGAGGAGAGATGAAAAGGAAATGATTCCCCAGTTTCTACCCAAATGTCTTCAGAACATAGTGTTGCTAAAGGAAATAAAGGAATGTAAAATAAAAACATCCGTAATATTATTTTGCTGCTTCTTTTCCAGCCTCATATTGGACCCACTTGATATCTCAGGCTAGCTAAATAAACATTTGCCTCTACAAAAAGAATTTCAATTCATAATAAAACTGAATCCAATTGCAAAGCTCTGCTCAAGGAGAATTAAAATTGCCTGTCAGTTTACTTGCTTTCCAGGAAACAGCTTAGCAAAATTCTTATTCTCTAAGGATCATCACAACTGTAATACCTCTCTGTGAGCTTACTGTACTTTAAGAAACAGAAAGACAAATTTACAGGAATAAGCTTTAGCTGAGCTGGTTCATAATTGTAGGCTGCTTTGATGTTTTCACTTGGAAGATGTTTTTCACAATGCAAGATGTTTATACTTGCTGTTCTAGAAGACTAATTCAAACATCAGGCTCTGATAATCAGCCATAGCAGACAGTCCTGCTATCCCAGGAACACTTGAACTGATCTGACATAGAAAGGACATTGGGATTTGTACTTGATTTCAGGGGTAAAAGCTTTGCTGAAAAGACAGGAGATAATCCAGGTAACATCAGTCAGGCTTGTTGATAAACCTTTTCTAATCACTTTTTGAACAATCCTTCAGATTTTCTTCAGATTCTGTTTTTTAGCAGTCACTTGCAAGTGCAGTTTTTGTACCAATAATATTAGTGGTGTAAAATACTCTAATTTCTAGCAAATAACACTTAGTTTGTAACTTGACTGTGAGCCTCACTTCACCAGGCAATGTGATATTTGCTGGTTCATGAGAGCAAGTCTGGCACTGCCAGACCAGGAACACAAAAATGTTTTTCTGCTACTACTTGCACAATAATTTAGTTTTGACAAAATATAAACTTTTTTTTTTTTTTTCCCCACGATGGAAATTACTATGTACTAGACTGTGTGTCCCTTTTAGGGCACACCTAAAAAATAGGTGAGCTTGAAAATAGAGGATAGCCAGAAAAAGGTAAGAAAGAGTACTCATATGTGATATTTATTTCTGTTATTTGGAAAAAAATAATGGATTCTATAAAATTTCCTTGCATAAACAGCAATTTATATTATTTTCCCCATCCTCGGGCCATAAAAATCTCAACTTTTAAAGAAATATTGTTGCTCTTCTGAGATTTGAGAATATGTTCCATTTCAAAACAACTTTAAGCTACATTTGTCTCTGGACTGAATCCACCAATGTCATCACTATTAGATCATGGATTAATTTGGCTCATGGTATTATGCTTGGAGTAACTACAGTTGTGGGGTTTTGGTCTTCTGCCATGATCAAACTTTGAAAGAAGTTAATAGCACTGGTGGTAGAAGATGATGGCCACGCTTTTACACATAGGAGACAGAAGACAAAGATTTGCAAGGGGATTTTTTTTGTTATTACTGAGATTTTGGGGAACAAAGATGATTGTCCCAAGATGCATAGCCATTATATAACTGCAAGGAACTGAAAATATTTAATGGTGGAGTGAGTCAAAAAGATAGGAAGTACCCTCATTACTCTTGAATAGAACTTTATTCACGATGCTTATACAAATATTTGGGAAATTCATTAGTACAATGAAGTTATTTGCCAAGTTAGGTTTCTGTGAAACTTTCCCATTTGGTGCTGCACATCCATGTTGCTATCATATCTAGCACACAGACTAGGATTTCCAAAAGTGTATTTCATGTTTCTTTCCTTATGTTTTTTGATGATGACACAGGAACAGCTTGGCAAGGTGGAAGGAGGCTTTAGTTCATCTCACAGCCTTGTCCAATCCAGTCTGTAATAGTAATGGGTCACCTGCCATTTCGGATGCCAAAAACAAGAACCTTATTTGCATGTGAATGTCCGTGTGACCCAGGTTTTATATAGCATTTAATATAGATACACAAATAGCTTCATATGGCAGAGCAGTTTAGGTTTGGGCTGGAAGTGGCTGGCTCTCAGACCGGGTAAAAATAGAAAAAGAAATAATCTGTGGACACCCCTACTGCTTGATCCCAGTTGAAAATGCCGTCTTTGCTTTTAGTTAGAGGTTCATCAGCTGGCTGGGCACGAAGCGGGGAGAAATCAACAAGTTCCCAAGGCAGCTTCAGACCGTCATGAGCCTTTGAAGTTTAACAACAAAGCCTGACTCTAAGGGCATAAGTATCGGCCGGGTAAGGAAAAGTCATTAAGCAGTTAATCTTAGGCCTTATCTCAAAGTGCTGCATTTCTATGGAAACTGAGTACTTGGCTCTGAGCACCGGAGCATATCCTAGGAATTCATTGTAGGGGTATTGGTGCAGAGATATTCAGCTCTGGTTCAGCCGGGATAACATTCTCTAGTTCTGTCATCTTATCGTCTCTCTCCGCCCATCTCCCCCACCCCGGTTTTATAACTAATCCTTTACCTCGCTTTTTGTCCTCCTTTACCTCGCTTTTTGTCCATCTTTGTGGGGACAGTAAATCAAAGGAACCCGTGTATTCTGGCGTCTCAGAGACGTTCCTTGAGATAATTGGGGCACTCTTGATTTTCTGAAGTAAAGAGGACCTGTGTGGGAATTTTATCAAGCACAGGCTTTTGGGAAGGAATTTTTCTGGCAAAGAAAAGAAGTCATTTTGCAGAGCCGGTAACACTTTACAGCTCCTGCAAATCCCTTGAACATTGAGACCACTTAAGAGTTGACAGCTGCAAACAGGTTACAAGCAAAGCTCTGTATCACAGTAGCATATCTGGGATTTTCAGCTTTATATATTTTATATAAATAATATGCCTGAAAATATTTAATGTGAATATAACACTATAATCAAAAATATGTTTCTAGTATCTCTCTTATTCGAGGCATTGAACAAGCAATCATATGTGAAGTGGGAAATGGGAGCAGAGTTTGGAAAGTAATGGCTGGTAACCTACCAAAACGATATGAGTAATTTAACTGCATGTTACATCGTAGTGTAACAGTCAAAAAAAGAAAATATCCATTAAAAATCTGCCCAGCACCTGGAAATGGGCCATTACTACAGCTGGCAAGAGCTACAGAGGTTTCCATCTGTAGATTATTAGAGAAGTATGTGCCAACTTGAAGGACCAAAACCTGCTATCAGTTGTTTTGTCAAAGCCCTCCTGTTGACAGCATCACGGGAGAGGCCAAACACGGTTGAATCGCATCCTCTGAACAACCTTCCTTCTTCTTGTGAGAGTTGAAATACATGGGCAGAAAGTTTTGATGTATTAGTACATTCATTTCGTTCTACTGAAAAAAAAAATATTTATTCTACATGTTCCATTAAACAGCTGTCAGATCAGCATCTTATCTGTCAGACCCCCTGCACTTGCAGCACTGCTGACTGCAGCTGAGTGGATCGCTGGAAGTGAAATATTTTGGTCACTGGAGGAACTGCAGTAACCCTACCTTCCAGAAGGACTTCAGGCTTTTCGCCCCGGAGCTCCTAAGCAGGCTTTGATACCTCTCTTGGCTTTTTCTATTACCTGTCTTTCCTGCCTCTTGTCTGCTCCTCTGTGACAGCCACAGCTGGTTAGCTGGACGTTATCCTCATTGCTTTGCAAATGCTTTGCTAACTAAATTCATGTGTTCCCTTCGCCCCTTTTCTCCCGCAGAAGTTGATGACAATGCAGAAGACTCAGATGAAAGCTGTGTTTTGGCTTTCTGTGCAAGCTTTCAGGTCACTGCCTGCGAGTCTCTTGGTCTCAGGAGTGGCAGCTGCTGGTTTGATTCCATTTGTGAAACGCGGAATACTCAAAGGGAAGTGAGTCTGAAGTGAAACACAGTTAGTGGATGTTTGTTCAGAGCTATAATGAGATTGAGTAGATAAAAACAAACATAATGCTTTCATAAGCTCTTGATCTGACTGCAAGTACCGTGGAAAACAGTGATAGGAAGCACAGAGGTTTCAAGATGAAACCTCTATTAATTCCTTTGCTGAGAATCTTCATACTTCTACAAAAGAACACCAGTGCTGTGCTTTTATCTTAACGGATGTTACTGAAAGTAGCTCAGATTCCACATCCAGATACCTCATGATTGGCATTAAGCTTGTAGTTGCAAAATGTTTTACAAGTCGATCCCTACTTGTATAATGCATTAAGCCAAAAGCCAAACTTCCAACTCTCCAAGTCTATATTTGGATTGTTTTCACAAAACAAGTTAAATGAGTCTAAGATTACTTCTAAAATATTTTCCAGAAAACTAAAGTTAGCTTTTAAACCCCATTTCCACTAGAAAATGAAGGTTAAATATTTTTGCTTTGAGATCTGGGTTCATTGAACTCTCCCAAGTCCTAACACAGGCACAAGCCAAAAAACCCATGAACCAACAGTTCATACAATCTCCTGAGAGCCAAATCAGCTGACTCTGGCAGAGCACAAATGTTTTTAAACTCATTTCAGCTTCTTTTATGAAGATAATCCAAGCAGTACCAACTTGCTTTTTCCACCAGCATCTTCTTTGCTTCTCCCAGAACAAAATGATAACATTGGAGTCAAAGATTTGCAGTGTCACAGAGTCATGGCCTAGATTTTTTTGTACTGTAGCAACAGATCTGCAAGAGAGCAGATACTTGTTTTATAATATAGAAAGCAAAATAACAGAAACCATGATCTTTTTTTTAACTAGCCACAGTATTTTAGAGAAAGCTGGAATGCCCTCTCTCTCATGTAAATGTACAGTACTCCATTTAACATACTTCTTTTATTTATTCTGTCTTGGTAATCAACTGCTGCCTTTGAGAGGATGATAAAATTAGTTTTTATTCCCACACACAAACACACACATACAATGTAATGTATCATGACCGATTTGCTCTTTTTAGAGAAGCTAAAAAAGGAGAAATGCACAAGAGCACCCTTGTTTGAATAAATACTGGGCTGTCTGTATGGAATAACAATTATATGCTGAAGCTAGAGCAGATGTATGGGTGTGAATCACATAAGGGTAGGTTGGGGAATTATAATCAGCTAAACAGACCTAGGAATCAATCAGCAGTGGAAAATTTTCTCTGGTTAAACAACAGATTTTTCTAACAATTATGGAGTAGGATGGGGAAAGTGATTTTTCAGCCCATGTTTTGCATGTATAGTGCAAAATTTCCTGAAGTGTAGGACATGTATTTGTGGCACAGAAATGCAAAATGAAATGAGATCTGGCACTGCCATCAGCAGCCACTGTTACAACTGATGAAGAAAAGTTTGCAGATCCTTTTATTAGTACTCTGCAAGAAGATCAACTCTGGAGTGAGGACGACATGTGAATGCTATTTTTTCCTGGGTTTTGCCATACTCTCTGACCTAGCTCATATTTGGACTGATTTATATCACTGCCAGGTATCCAAGTGTTAGTACAGTCAGTAGTAGGAGGCAATAAACGTCACTTTCTTTAAAAGATGAGGTCAGCTTCTGTGGCACAAATGATGCAATATAATGGTGTTTCTTCATGGGCATTTCTGATGTTCTTTTGATATTTTCATAGAGAGGGTCAACTTAAATGTCCTTTGCCTACTTTTCTTCATAATTTCTGCATTATCATACAAAAAAATTCATTCTGGTCATTCAGTGGCTTTACCAGCACTGTGTTTGTGACCTGCTTACCCTCTTACTTATTAAACAGCTTTTCCTGAACCACCAACACAGACGCACTCCCAAGAGCAGAGACCAGAAAAGTCAGGATGCAAATTTTGTCAGGTCCTTTTTTCTCTTCTTGTTGGTTTTGCATTTCACAGGCGCAGGTTGGAAATGACCAAAGGCATCTGTAAGCTCAGGGCTCTGAAGCACCCTCCAACTACCTGCCAGAAGCATCTGCCAGCAGCTCCAAGTAGGAAGCAAATGGACTGAGAAGAACGGGCCATTAGCAGTGATTGCACAACCTGACCTCTTTGACTGGGTGGCATTTATTCAGTGAGTCAGCAAGCCTTTTTTTTTGTTCACTTCCATTTTAGCTGGGTGTTTTATGGGTAATCTCAGCTGAGAGCTGAGAAAGGCAAAGAAACAAGACTAAAATCATTGCTGGGGCACTGTGGGGAAGTGTGGGGTCCTGCAGGCCAGCTCTTGCTGCTCTGATACCTTCTCTAAGTGGAGATCTGACAGAAATGTTTGTAATTTCATCACAAATGCATTACTCTACCAAAAGATTTTATTGTATTATGCTACATCCAGGATTGAAGAAAGTTTCTATGCTATTATCCCTTCTACAGAAATTCCATGTGCATTAGGTGCTTCCCAATAGACATGTACCTGCTCCTGGCAGTTAAGTAATGTCTAATTAAAATTAGAGTTTAATTAATTAAAATAATTCCAAATAATTTGGAAAGCTTATGGTATTCCAGATTTTTAAACAACGTATGAAAGAAATATGAGTCTTGGATATGATTATTGAGCAGTGACTAAAAAAATCAAGCCTATTTCTAGTGGTAACTGAAATTACCACTTGTTTCCAGTTAATCCACTGGGCATTTGTAAAGTCATGTCTTAGAGAAAGTAGATTGGGCACTTACTTCTATTTCCACAATCTTTATGAGGTAGATTTAAACACTCAGATTTACTCACATAAATTTACTCATAAACACATAAATTATTTACTCATACACATAAATCACATAGATTTGCTCACATAAAATTCAGTTAATTGACGAAAAGATGGTGCAATAAAAGCAGAAACCAAACCTACTGCAATCCAAGCCCAGCAGTCATATGTGGGTTGACTGCTGTATCCTGTTTTACAGACAGTATCACCACTCCCAGGGACAGGGCATTCCCACCTCTCTGAATGAGTTTTACACATACAACAAACTTGTCACATTTGGGCTCCAGAGCATGACAATCTGCAAAACTACCAACTGGAGTGGCTTCTGACTGCCAAAGAGGCATATATTTATGAATGGAAGTCACAAGCTTCCTTCAGAGAAATAAGTCCACCATGAATTTCATGGAAGCGATAGGAGCCTAAAGATAACAGCGTATACTGGAAGCCTCCCCATTTATCACACTATTTCATCCCTCTGTTTCTTTGGCAAAAATAATTCTCAGGAAGTAGGAAGGCTTGCAAATATTTCTGCTGCTGGATTAACTGGATGTTATTAAGATACAGAGAGCAACGATGCACAGAAAGGGCAAGACTTTCCTGTGGCACAGGATAGGAACTATGTGTGAATATTCAAACTTTTGATGGCATTTTGATGGAATTTCTAACCATTGATGCAGAAAACCTGTTTACAGCACAAAGTGGACCAGGCTAATGAACAGTTTGGCCACATAGTGCTACGTGGGAGTCAGTCACTTCCTCTGTCATGGTTTAAGCCCAGGCAGGCACCACGCACCATGCAGCCTCTCACTCGTCCTTGGCTCTGTGCTAGCCCTGCTCAGCAATAACAAAAACATCTCTACATTATCAACACTGTTTCCAGCCCAAATCCAAAACACAGCCCCCCACCAGCCACTGGGAAGAAAATTAACTCTGCCCCAGCCAAAACCAGCACACCCTATCTAAAGCATTGTGAGATCAGTAAGGAGCAAGAATTCCTTTCCTGCCAAGTTGCCCTGGACAGAAATCCTGCTTCAGTAGTTACACGATACCACTTGGGGAAAATGGAGTGATACCAACTATACATCAACTATAATTGTTTGGATATGTAATTTTCCACAGAAGGATTCAGCATCAAAAATTCCACAGTATTTAATGCTTGAATGAAGAACCAGTTATTCAGATTAATGATGTGCTGTGCCAAAATAATAGTAGCTGCCTCCCAGAGCTATCTGTGCAGTTAGAATATATTTTCATCCTTCCATCCAGATATTGATGTGATCAGAAATATCAGCCAATTTATTAAGTTCAGAAGCAGCATGGCCAAAGCTCATCCTTAATATCTCTGGTATCCTGCCAGAAGACATCCTGACCCCAGCAGTCCATCAGCTACCGTGGCTGTCCAAAGGTAAAGACAACACCAGGACTTACTGCTGAAGAATTCAAAGTCTTATTTTCAGGGGGATTAAGAACTGCAGATATTTTGTGTCTGATCTTTTTAGCTTCAGGTCTACTCTGTCTGCCAATTTGAGGGTCAGATCCTAATCTTCAAAGCCATCTGCAAGTTTTAATCTCTTTAATATTGGCAGAGCATCACTATCTGCACTATAGCTAAAGAGCTGCATCCTCTCAGAAAAGCAGCTCAGAGTGTCCAGGACAAAGTACACTGAGGCTGAAGACAGATGGTTTTGGCAGAGGGGCTTCACTACTGTGTCATCTCCACAAGGAGGTCACACACTCAGCAGTCCTGAACGACAAAACCTTGTCTCCTTTCCAAAGTTACCTGTTTTCCCTGTGGAATGTTCCACTCATCTTTCTGCCATGATTTGTTTTTTTCTTTTTTTTTTCCAAATATCAGAAACTTGGAACTGTGAGCTTACTCAGATTTATTTACAATCTAGAATGAGCAAACCTGCTGTCATTGAAAAGTACTTGCACAATAATTAAAAAAAATTGTGTTGCTTATTTTGAGATACTTTAATTGACATGATAGAAATAAATGCAGTTAGTTCCCAGAGTTAAGTGATTTTTGATACACCTGCAGACCTTTCTCGTGGAAAGCTTCTTTTCCAGTAGAACTGAGTTGATTTGAATTATAAAGTAAATTTTTCATTACAGACAAAGATTTATGTTACATATTCAGCTCCCTTAAGAAATGGCCTCTTCTTCCTTTGCACATATTCTGATGGAGATAATCCCCTGCAGCTGGTGATTCATGCTGAGATTGCTCAAGCAAGTGTTTGATGCAAGATTTACATTTGCAGTAGAGTGCCTACATTGTGTGAAGGGACTCTTGCAGAAAAATAGATTTATTTTTCCTTTATAAGCAATCAGCAGTGTTCCAAGTGGTGAGGCAATGCTGGGAGTCAGGTACCAGCATGAAAATCATCTGATCCATACAGCAGCCTCCAGTTTGCTTCGATTTTTTTTAATGAGGAGGAGGAAATAAAGGGGAAATGTTAAGCAAAAACAACCAAATACTGACCCCACAACTATTGTTGCATTTATTTTGCAGTTATTTTTCTGCCTTGGAGTAGGCCAACAGGAGAAGGTTGCATGTTGATATTTCTATGATTGTTTAGGAGAGAAAGCAGAGGCTGTCTTTGCCCCAGTGGTACTTGCCTTCACACCACCCTCCTATTTGACCAGAAACATTGAAATAATGAAATCAGCACCACTAATTGCTGCAGGTTCATTTTCAAACTTTCAGCATTTAATGGTTTTATCTGATAATTCAGGGCGTGAAGAATCTCAGTCTTCACTTTTGTAAAGTTATTAGGTCTCACAGAGAAAAAAAATAAAAGATGAATCCAAGTGTGCCTTAAGGACTCAGAGTTACAGAAAAACACAAAATGCCTTCATTTATTACTTCCTAGCTAGATTGCATCATTTGTGATATTTACACAATATAACAATTATATGTATATTATATATTTAATTATTAATTATATATTTATCTATAACAATTTTGCCAACGATTCTGTTCTAGATATTAATTTTTTTTTCTGAGAGAACTTTTTAATAATTTAAATATGAAATGGTCTCCCCTCAAAGACACTTTGCAGATTCCAGTTTTGTGATTCACTGATGAAGGGAGTTATTTTCAATCTTTCCCATGATCTCAGTGTCATGGGATTTTTGTTCTCTGGGAGCCATGATGACACAAATAACATTAGCAATAACAAATGGTTTATCCATATTGAATTTGTGATAAGAAATCAACTCATGACTCCTGATACTTTCTTAGTGGGCAGGAGGTTTTGTTTCCAGCTGCCAGTACAAACCCAGCTGTTATCAGCTGGGGGAGGCTGCACAGACTCAACCAGAATTCAGCAGAACTGCCATTTATTTACACCTTTTCCTTGTGCTTTCTGTGTAATTTGTCAAATGACATACTTTCTCTGCTTCAGATAGTATCTGTCAAATGGAATCCTTTAGATTTCCTTCAATTTGACTATAAACAGGTTGTTACAGTTTGTGTCATCTCTGCCCTTGTAGCACAGCAATTCACAAAGGAAAATAATAGGAGTGAGAATGAATATTGAGTGTTTATCACAAGGGGAGCCTGATTTTGAAGCCTGTAAATGTATTCATGCATCTGTGTATAATGAATAAAGTTATTAATAAAGTGATAAAACTTTCAAATGATGAGGAGACTTACCCAGGGTGCAAATTCCTGATACTGCAGGATGAGTTACCATATCTAGCTGGTGGTAATGCATATAAAAAAGAGAAATCCCTATCCCTCCAACACATTTCCCTCACTTCAGGCAGACTCTGTGTTCAATCTGTTTCTGTTTTGTGGTTAAATTAAGGACATCAATTTCTTGGAACGTTTCATCCTAAACTGATACAGAAAAATAAATAACATTTCAAAAGAACAGCAAAGGCAGTACCAGTGTGCCTGAACATTGGGCAATTGCCCATCCTCCTGTATTTTCTCCCCCCTTTGCTCAGCATGCTTGGTCCAGCTGCTGGAAGAAGATGTTCTGGTGATGCTGTTGCTTGTGCCACAGCATCAGAGAGAGCTTCGAGGTCACTCTGAACCTCCAGCTTCTTGGTCTGCAACTGAAAATACCATTCTTGTGTTCAGGCTTCTGGGTCAGTGTTATCTCCCTGGAATTTGGTATCAAATGGCCCTGCCTGTTCCAGCTAGATCACATACTGTGCTTGGGAGCCACCAGCTTGTGCTAGGTCGGGTTAAGTTCTCGCTGTGCCTCGTCAATGGCTTGCTTTTGTTGAAAGATTAATGAGGAAAATGTGGCAGTATATATTGATATTCATGCTGTGTTTTGGCAAAGGAGGTTATAAAATGAGTAGAGGAATTCAAGCCCAAAATCTTTCATAGCAAGTACCTGAAATACAGACACCAAACCAGACAGGAATTTTGCATATGATATTTTCATTTCTTTTTATAGCAGGAATAAGTATCTTAGGAAAGTGTGTTATCTGTCTCTCTATTTTCTACAATGAATATAGTTTTGAACATAATTAAATTATATTTGTAGGACACTGCAAGGTATATTGTATGAGACAACATAGGATTGCTTTATTTTTTTAAATCTACATTTGTTGCAAATACATTTGATTGCTTGTCTAGACAAGGGAACAGAGCCATACCTTGCCTATCTACACTATTTTGGTTGTTTTGAAACTTGTTTTATTGTTTCAATATATGGCCAAATGAAGTTAAATATTCTTTATGAGATTCAGGAAATTTTTAGACTGAATGATTTAAATAGTATGGTCTAAAGCATCTACAGATCAAATCAGTAATTTTATTTTGGAGACTGTTCTGGTTCACACTCAGCAAAGTCCAAGACAATAAATCCTGTTGTGTCATGTTTCTAATGTGGGTAAGAATATATGTTTGCAGATTGATTTCAAAGGAGGGCTGTTTCAAATCCTTGCAAATGAGGAGGAAGAGGACAGCTTTCCTGTAACATTGCTTTGCTTTTGTTTTCACTCTCACAGCAATTGGATGCAGAACTGGTATTGTCTCTCAGGAATCTGCTGCTTTGCTGCCAAGGCCAGCTCTGCAAGCAAACTTCATATTTTACACGTAGCTGTTCCATGCTTCAGCTATTTCTCTGGTGTATTGAAAACAAATAGGCTCCTCTCCAGCATCAAATGTTCATGTCTTTGGTTTATTTCTCTGTCTTCTTTTTAACCCACACATCTGTTTAAGCTCTAGGAAGGTGCCCCCACCCTCTCACCCCAGCCCATCCTCAACTGCCCGTTCTCCACCTCTGCTGCCCTCAGCAGGAGCTGAAGGCTGCCTGGGGCACATTAGGCTAGGAACTTGATAAGAAGGAATATTATTATCACTGCTTTTAATGAAGGGATAGGACTACAGTCCAGCTAAAAATGATTTATTGCTCAGATAAGCATCAGTCTCAGATTTTAGAGAGCAAGCAGTTGGCCATAGCTCAAAATGGTCACAATTTCTTGGTTACAAGACAATATATAACTTTCTAATCCAATGAAGAGTTGCCACAAAGTTTCTTTTCTTTTTCTAACCTATCACTTACTTACTTCTGCTGCACTGTGGATACTTTTATCCAATGGGCTGCTATCACACATACATACATATGCTTCTGTTACAAATTCTAAACTCTTAGCTTACTCTATACAACCACACCCCTACATTATAAACCCTTCACCATCTTATCAATACAGTTTCCCACTTACTTAAGGCATGCTCTTAATTATAATTATAGAAACATAAGTTTATAGTTTTTCAGCTTAATGTCTGTGTACTTTATTTTTACATCAATCCAAGCTTCCTCTAAAGCTGCAAATCAAACCTTCCTGTGTCTGTAGAAGACAATACAGACATCTTATCAATACAGTTATCAATACAGTTTCATCTTATCAATACAGTTTCTCACTTACTTAAGGCATGCTCTTAATTATAATTATAGAAACATAAGTTTATAGTTTTTCAGCTTAATGTCTGTGTACTTTATTTTTACATCAATCCAAGCTTCCTCTAAAGCTGCAAATCAAACCTTCCTGTGTCTGTAGAAGTTTCTATCTTTCCATTTCCCACAGAGGAACTCTTTACAGATCCCAAAGTGGCCATGAGTAAGGTCAGGGATGCATAAGGATTTGTTCCTCTGAACAGCTGGGGTTCCAGAATTGCTTAGAAGATGGTAGTAACAGTTGTAGGAGACTGGTAGGACTTCAAGTGGCTTCTTTTAGAGCATCCTTTTGTAGCTGCAGTAGTTTGTTTTTTACCCCTGTCTCAGGTGTAGGATCCAAATATTAAGTATGTATTAGTGGGTGTGCAGAATTACCTGGAAATTGCATTGTACCATTCAATTGCAAAACACAAATGTTCTAAACTCACTAGTTAAGCTTTCATGTTTTGGCTATTGCACCCTGAGTGCTGGGGGAGTTAAAATTTGGGTTTTGGTCTTAAGTGGGCTTGGGCTTAAGTGTTCACAGCTTTGAGAGACTGATATATATACTTACACCCACTGATAGCTAGTACACATGATTCTCTTATGCTTATAAAATTCCATTAAAAAAACAACTGAAAAAAGCACTGTGAGTAAAGTTTACCATCATTTTTAAAATGAAAAAATAACGTTTGACTTATAAGTGCCTGTGTCTCTTGCTTCTGTATCATATTTTCAGGACATCCTGCTGCACAGGGAAGTTTGTGAGCAGTCAGGAAAACTTTCTGACACTGACAGGACTCTGCTGCAGTGGTGCTGCTCTCCTTCTAAAATCCCTGTTCCAAGATGCCCAAAAAACACTTAAAGAGGTTGGAAAAGAAATGCCCTGTCCAGGAGCTGTAATGCTGATGTAGATGGATATGACAGGCAGCCTCAGAAGCCTCACTATAGTGCCCATAAAAGCAGCTATACATTATCTATATAGTATTGGAAGTGAAGAGGGTAACTTTGAAAAATACAAAACAGCTGAGCTCCTGTGAGAGCATCCTCTGGACTGTTCAGTGTCCAAATTTCTCAACTTCACTGCTCTGTGCTTATAGTGCCCTAAAAGTACAGATAATATTTCAGTTTGGAAGCCTGATACTTTCTGGCTTTATAAGTCTGTAAGCTAAATGAATCCTCTTCTGCTTTATATCTCTAACTTAATGACAAACTTCCTTTTGTAATAAGTGCAGCTGGGACAACACAGGCCTAGAACCTGCAGAATGCAAGAGCTGAGCTAATGAAGTGTTGGCTGCTGGTTTAAAAAAAAAGATATCTGCAGCTTTTCTTATGAGCCCCAAAAGTTGTCTCATTGGTAAAAAAGGTAATTCTAAATTACCCTCTGTTGTGACCTATAAAAACGTATCTGACAGCCAACTTTTTCTATTCCAAAATATCAATACAGAGCTGCAAATAAAACAAACCAAAACCAAACCTCAGAATGAGTCCCAACAAGGTAAAATAAAGCATACTAAAATTATTGGAACTTAATTAGAAATCAAATGTAATTTCTTTGTCATATTCCCTCAGTTTAAGTTAATGCAAGCAGTAGTGCTATAAATAGTCAGGTGTTATTGCTCTCCTCATGGGACCCAGGAGGAGACCTGTACTTCATTTTTATTCCTATATGGTCAAAACTGCCTATAAGTAAGAAATAATTTAAAATGTGGGTCATTAAAAATCTCATTCCTCTAGTAGAAAATAATAAATCCTCTGAAGAGAAAGGTCTACTGCAATAACTTTAAAGATTTACCATCCTTAAATATCCTAAAGATAGAAATTGATGACTAGAACCAGGGTAAGGTCAATATAACATTGTAAACTCAATGAAATACATCAATAAGGATGAAAAATATAAGAAATGACTTGCTGACAAATGATGATAGGGGATTGTGAGCTTTTTATTTCCAATGTATTGTGAAATACACATCAAAAACTTCAACTTGCCATCAGTTAATCAAGTTCTGTCTTAATTTACTCCAACCCTTAGCCCATAAAGCCTTGTTTAATAGCAGCAATGACATCTTCCTAATATGAAAATAAAACTTTATGAAAAGATGTTGATAAGAGGAAAGCCTTCCTGTTGAAGAACAGGTCTATTAAAAGAGACTATCATTCTGTTATAGCTGTTATTCAGAAATATGGGTATTTTTTTCACTAGAATAAACACACTTAGAACAATATTTCTGTGTTGGGCAACAAAAGAATTTTATTCATACCCAGAGAATCATTCTATACCATGCAATTAATTCTTTATATTCCCTAAGAAGACAGTGACACTCCCATAGATAGAAAAGCTGGAATGGTTGCAGTTAAATGGATGCAATAGTCAGTGAAACAGAAGTCAAAAATAATTTACATTGATATGAATCCTTTCATTTCCCCCAGATTTCTGGGACCTGATTTCTTATACTGCTGAGTTCTTTATTAGGTTTATAGGTTCTATAAAATAGATCTACTATATTATAGCTACAATAATAATAATAATACACTGTATAATCAATAATCATATTATTAAGATGCATTATTATTCATGACTTGTCAAAGCTGACCTAGAACAGAGGCTGAATGGAGTTAAAGAATAAAGTAGGGATTTATTAGAAGACCCCAATGGATCCACCTTGGGCAGCACAAGAGCCCAGCCAGGGCTGCACCCAAGATGAACCAAAATGGTCCCAAAATGCACGGCCGCTCACGGGGGCTCTCACTGGGATCAGCTCTGCTCTATTTGCATCTTGGAGTTCATTGTCCCATTCCAGCTTTAGCCCATGCAGTCCCATCCTGCTTGTTTTTCTCTCTTCAGCCCACATTGTTTGTGCTCTTGGGCCTGAGATTTGGATCATTTGTCCTTGGTCCCCAGCTGGAGAAGGAATTGTTTTGTCTCCTTACTCTGTGCAGAGAGCTCACCAACCCCTAATATGAAGCTCAGAACTACACACTAAAGCAGCACAGAATCTGAAAAATATAAAAGCTAAAACCTAAGCCATCATTATAACACGTGATTAAGAAGAATATGTGTGGTCTTTTTCTCATTATTTTTCTTTTTCTCACTCTCAGATTTTGAAGACATTACCATATTATTCTTTGGTGGAAAATAAATGCTGGCACTGGACTATAAAAAAAAACTCAAACCAAGGTTATGCAGCAGCCAGACTGTGGCAATGGGCACACACTGACCACACTCCAGGTTCCTTATAATCAAATGCAAAATTCAAAACAGCAATTGAATTCAATGTACAAATGTTTGAAAAATAGAACTAAGCATGAAATAACTGCAAGGATACAAGGCTGGGGACAAAGCTGAGGACTGACTGGGAGGAGGTACCTGATCACTAGGAGTGATTCCATTTCTCCAGCAGTGTGTCTGGAGCAGGGTGTCTGGTTTTGGGGCCCTGAACACAAGAGCAGTATGGCCAAATGGAAGTGAATCTAGTGAAAGGTCATTAGGATGATTTATTTGGGTACTATGATGAACAAAGAGAGTCTGACAAAGCTGGGTTTCTTCAGCCTGAAAAGAGAAAGTCTAGGGGAGACCTTACTGCTGTCTGTAGCAACCAAAGAAAAGTGTGTAGAGGAGCCAGAGTCAGGAACAGCTCAGAGGTGCACAAGGAAAGGATGGGAAGTGATGGGCACTCGGGCTGGAACATGGGAAATCCCAAATGGATAAAAGGAGAATTAAAACTACCATGAACTTAATCATCACAGGGACACAGACACAGGTAGGCTGTGGAATTTTCTTGGAGACACTCAAAACTCGACTGTAGGAGTCATTTAGCAACCTGAGCCAACTTCGTTTTGCTAGCCCTCATTTATAGTACAACCTCTTCTACTCCAATTCTTGCAGTTTTTCAGGGCTTTTAAATAATTATAAACAAATAAACAAAATACCCACACGAGTGAATGCAAAGATTAAAGTACACTGCTATCTATAGCAGAGTAAACAAGAATCAGGTCCATCAAATCTCAGCTTTGGCCACGAGTGGCCATCAGCTGGAGTCACTGCCCTGGGCAAGCTGCTGTCTGGAGGAAAGAGCCCACAGTCTGAGCTGCAGAAGTTCATATCTGCCTGAAACAGGAAAGCTCACTCCACTCATGCACAGGAGGGTGTGCCAGTGCCTGTCATGTCAGTGGCCAATGGGAGTTAACCCCATTAAAGAGAAAATTCGCTCATAACAACATTTTCTTTAAAACTTCCCACTTTATTGGGCAGTACCTCCTCAGGGGAGCTACACCTGGAGTTGAAATGAAAATTCCTGAAATGAAAATTCTCGTGTCCCTATTAGGACAACCTGATCTATTGTTTGTGTTCAGTTGTGAGTAAATGGAGAGTGCTGGCAACACTGAGGAACAGAATGTGTCTGTCTGTCTGTCCCCTGGAGAAATGAGATCTCAAACTGCCTCTGCCTGTGCTTCCTGGGAGAAGCACAAAAAATGAAGCACACCAGAGAATTTTTCATTTACCATGAAGCTTTTGGGCTCCTTCAGAACTGCTCTAGCATCTACCTCACAAATGAGGGAAATTAATGGAAAATTGCTCTCAGCACAGAGAGCCTGACACTGGGGGAGCATTGTCTCTGTGCTATAGTGATTTGATTGGGGCTGCTGTCACATGTTATATATGTTATGTTCAACTCAGCACTGACAAACAGCCTGTGCCATTTGCCCTGCTCTCACAGACAGGGAAGCTCAAACCATTGTTCCTGGTTTGTTTTCAGTTATTTCAGTCTTGGTGCTGATAATTTAACAGCCTATGACTTAGACGGGGATAACAAGAATATATCTTTGAAATAATACAATGCAAAGGCACATGAAAGGATAATTAATTCTGGTTCCACAGTGCTGTGCACACCCTGAGTTATCCTTTGCCACAGCCATTTACTCTGTAAAGTTGAGTAGTAATTTTGCAGTATATATGGGCTTGCTCCATTGTCCCATAAATTAGAGATATCCTTGTGGGCTTCAGAGGACTTTGGATTCAGTTTTAGCACACTTGTCATCTTGGGATCTCCGAGTGTTTTCTAATTATACCTAAATAAATCTTCACCATGTCTCACTCTCCTGTAAGTAACAATTCATTTCTCCAGAAGGGAGGGTAGAATTTGGAGGCGCAGAATAAGAGAGGAATGCTAAGCTTGCTGTAGTGGTCTTTGGTGGGTGTATGTGCTAAATCTCATTGGTGTTTGCCTTGCTTTTGTTCTCAGACTGAGGAGGAGGAGGGATGTTTCAGACATCTGAAGTTCACTTTTCTCACCTCCATCAAAACAATAGCAAGACACCCCCCAAGTTTTAAGTGCAAGGAAGAATCAGTCGCAAATCTGCAACATTTTCTTCAGGCCCCAGAAATCTACAAATACTGTGGGTTTACAAATCTTTGAAATACACTCCTGTTAGATCAGGTAGGCTATCAATGCCTGCTGTGTACGTTCCTGGCATGTATCCCTGTCTAAGAGTTGGGAATTTGAAAGCTCTTCAGTCCTCTCAGGGAATTTTCCAGATTATCTGTTCTGTTATTTCCAGTAACTGTTAGTTTGTTTATTTTACTTGGCGATTCCTTCTCTTCCTACTTTTCTTATAGTCCAGAAACATCTGCATCATGAGTGGGTTCCCAGTCCTTAGCTTGTTCATTCTGGGGGTTAAATCATCCGTGTCATTCTATAAGAGTTTCAGTCCTTCTCAGTTTTTCCTTTTGTCTCCATACAGCTGCACCAGCCACAAGCATCGCCTGATCGAGACCATTCAACCCCCCTCTTTGAAATTCAACAGCAGTCCGGGTGCTCTTTGGAGTGCTGAATTCTGCTGGCTGACACCACTCCAAAGGAAGGAGAAATTCTTCTCTTGGCCAAGCACTTGCTTATTCTTTTAACATAGGCTCATGTAAAGAGGAAGGACTGACATTATTTTTGTCACAGTTTTGCCTGATTTGGGAGGATACAGAGGCTTTTCTCAGCACAGAGCCCTGGCTGTGCTAGGCACTGAACACCGATATATGCCTAAGGACAAGTCCCAGCCTTGAAAATCTCACCCTTATTAAAACTGAATCCACAGAAGGTGTGGGAAAATGTTTCTGTAAACAAACAGGGTGACTATCATTGTGTGTAAGCTCAATTTCTTCCTTCAGCTCATTGAAAAGCACCCCTGGCAGGGGTCAGGAGGGGAGGGCAGCTCAGGTTTCTCCAGTTTTCCGTGGTGGTTGGGTGCAGAGGCGCCGACGGAGCAGGATGCAGGAGATGCTTCTTGGGGCCTTTTCTGCCGATGTGCCTGTCACCTGCAGTGTGGCATGGTGGCTTTTCCCCACCTTGTGCCCCTTCCCCTCATCACCCCATGGTGTGCAGGGTCATGAAGGGAAGGAGAAGAGCTGGTGCTCCCTGGATTCACAGGGGAATGGAGGGGAGCTGAGCTCTCGTGTGCACAGTGATGGGCACCTCGAGGGCAGGGGCTGTCTGTCTTGAACACACCTTTGATCTTTGGGGGTCAAATGGGTGGCCTCTTACTGCCCCTAGACAGGACAAAAATTGTTTGGGCCCCTCACTGGGTCAGTGAGTGCACTTACTCACAAAGGAGTAGGAAAAGTTTTGGGGCATCACAATCTAAAGGAAAGGAAGAACATGAAGGACTGATGGAGAGAGTTTTATGGGCAAAATCTTGTTGTTGGCGAAGGAGGAACGCACAAGCCAAGATTCTTTTTTTGTCTAATTAAAATCTTAACATGTTAACTAATACAAAGCACACAGTTAATTAGTTGTAGTACAGTGACAATACACAAATATTCACACTCCAAATTATCTAATTAATATACAATAAGCTCTGCCGGGCTCATTCAGTGGGTGAATATGGTTTATCACCCTGAAATCTTTAGTATCATCCTGTGCCTGTACTTCACTGGACTGCATCTCCTGTCCCTGCTCTGGAGGCTACTGCTGTCCTCCTGCATCATTACACCAGGGCTATAAATGTGTCAGAATACACAGAGTATCAGCTTGTTGCTGCTATCTGAGTAAAAATTACTATGCCATATGGCTGTAACATATGATTCTGCCATGTGATTTTGCTCAGCTCTAGAAAGAAAGGAAAATTAAGTTCAGCTAAACGAGGTGATGGTAGGATAGCTCTTAAAGCATACTGCTCTCAAAGACCTCTCAATCATCCAGCTCTGCTAAAAGGCAGTCACCTCCAGACAGGAGATTTCCCAAGTACTTTTTCCATGCCCCAGCCTTTTCTGTTCAAGAAAGCAGAAGGTGTGCTGTGGTAGGCAACTTCTTGCCTCAGAATCTCTGAGCTGAGCAAATAGTTGTGACCACCTCAGTATGAAATCCATCACTGGCTGACTAATGATCATAACAACCATAGAGTTTTATCTCCCTTGAAATTATTGTTAGCTGTTCCTTACTTGCAAACAAGCTCAGGGAAGGCCCTCTTTGATTTGGTAGTATGTGTTTCAAATGCTGATATTACCATGGGGACTGGGGTGCCTTAAGGCAAAATTAAGTAATGCAGCTGTAGACCTGCCACATCTGTCATAGGCTGAATCAGTTAGGAACTTGGGCATGACATATTTTTATCTGAAAACTGGATGGAAATTAACCTATCTCATGGGTGCATTCTGTAGGAAAGAAAAAGCTTGTTGAGTCTGATGGAGTTTGTGAGGCAATTCTGAGGTCTGTGACAAGAACTATGTAACCAAAAAATCAATATCAGCATTAATAATCAGTTCCCTCAGCTAATAAAATAATTATTCAATCAGAACTAAGCAAGTGTATGCGAATGCAGAATTTCAGGTGATCAGCACACTCTCTAATCAGTTTGGACAGTTGAACAAGGCCCTTCTGTCTTTAAAAACAGGGACTAGCATGACTATTTTCAAAATAAAAGTTCAGCACAATTAACAATAAAAAAAAATGTTTACAAAGTAATTCTGTTCAATCTAATGATTTTATTATTGTGATAATAATATTTGATATGTTTCTCAGAAGCTTAACTTCATCTTGTGAATGCCTCGAATCCTTGTCATTTGTTACAAGAAGAAAGCCTCTCCCTCTCACATTTCTGCCAGGAAATATGAAATCTGTGAACCCCAAATTCAAATAAAAACGTCAGCATCTTTTTTATCAACAGCTTGTGATTATTAAAGGAATGTATTGATCTTAAATTATTGACTCAAGAACTCTGAAGGCTTTAGGATGAGCCATGTGGTTAAGACTGTTCCCCCTCCCAACACAGAAGTAGAGTTCAAAACCCTAGAAGAGAAACTGAAACACAGAAACTTCTATAAATTCTGGCAAAACAAATTATTTTGTTTCTAGTAGTTGCATATGTATTTTTTGTGCCTGCCCTCTATCTTTTCTTATGAATATGAGATACAAGGAAAAAGAAATATCTGAGGTTTAGTGCTCACTCTGTCAAAAAACATCCAATTGTAATAAAACACACCTGTCATGCTTCCCTATGAAAAGCAGAGTGTGGATATAAAATGACTGATTGTCTGTGTCTTGTTTCTTTTTTGTCTCTGTAAGATAGGAACATGGAAGCATCAAAATGTGTAAGGACATTTCAGTTTGCTTTGTAACCTGCAATTTATTTGCATGAATTCAATTAAAGTCTCATTCATCAAACACAGTGTAGCTCTTGAGAGGTGACAGATCAAACTCTAGCAATCACAAGCATGCTGAGCTTTGCCCAAATTATGGCAAAGGTTTCTTGCACCTCCAGTTTCTTTCAGGAGAGAGTCTTTGACTTCCAAATCCAAGTGTCAGCCAACCAGCTCTCAGTACAGAGATTAAATAATGTGCAAATTAAGGGTTTGGGGCTGATTCTATTCCTTCTGAAATAAATGGCAGCACTCCCCATGGCTCCAGAGGGAGAAAGGTTCTCTGCATTACTTCACTGGCTGATTGCAATCCACCCAGGATGGTGCAGAGAGAACTGCCAGAGAATTCATAACGTCACGGAGCCCTTGTCTTACTGCAAGGCTTTTTATCATCACACATTCAGCTTCAGCCCTAGTCATAAATTACATGGTTTGTAATTGATGCATTAGTTGTCAGAACAGCTGGATGGCAAGTTTTTAACTCATCAGTGGAGGCAGCTTCAGGCTGGAGAGTTTTGTGCCCAGGATGAAGAGTTGGTTCATTTATCTCAGTCAGCTCAGTCAAATAATCTCCCTCGGGGCTGTAACAATAATTAGGAGCAAGGAATAAAAATCCATAAACCCCTAGCAGCTAGACTAAGGGACAAATATGGGAGGTGTACATTTACAGATGCAAGCTCCAAATAACATTAAACAGAAACCAGAACACCCGGGAGATGTAACTCCATGTTCCCTGACTTGGGAATGCAGGCACCACAAGGGCCATGAGCAAACAGCTGAGAGTTTTCTTTCTGTAACAACACCAAACTTTTCTGCTGTACAGAGTGGTCCCTCATTATAACTTGGGCAAAGTGACTCATGGCAGCTCTTTGAGGCAGTTTTCTCTGTCACACTCACTGGGAGCCTCCGTGGAGTTCCATGCCACGGCTGCACTCTGACAGACACCTCACTCTCACCCGATACATTCCCTGCCACATCCCCAGGCTCTTCTGAAGAGTCATTTCTTGCATGGAAATGAGACTTCTGGGAATTTTTCCTGCTGCTTTGGCTCTGTAGCTGGGATAGAGTGTATGAGTCAGCCAGGAGCGGTCCAGACATTTTCCCTCTGGTTCAGGACTGAGTCTGGAGTTCAGTTTCTGTGAGGATTTCAGACACACTGAGTTCCTCCTTCTTTTTCACATTTGGATTGTTGGTTGCTCTCTGGTCTGCTTTACTTTGTTTGCCTGAACCAACCTTCCTTAGAAAGGTGATTCAAGAAACTGCAAGTAGTTTCTGTAATATCATATTAATCAAGTAATCACAAGCTTTTCAATAAAGGAATCAACTGAGGAGAGAAGAGGTCTTTTAATAATCCTTTTATAGTCCTTTTTTTTTTTTTTCTTTTTCTGGGCAGGGGGATCAAACCCAAAGGTTTATCCAAAGGTAATTTTTTGGGTAGCAGACCCCAGCTTCTTAGTTAATGTAGAAGCGTATAGAACATCCTGAACATGTTTGGACCTCACAAATTTTGAGGTCATTATGTTATTCATAGATAAATAGTAAATGTGAATTTAGAACAATAAATCATATTCACTTAGTGTCTTCTATAAATGGTCTAAATATATGTACACATATATTTATGGCACAAAGGATGACATATTTAAGCAGAATACTTTAAAACCAGACCTACCCAAAAGAAACTCCCAATCAAACTACAAATTACTTTGGGACTAGAAGAACCTCTATGGTTGTTCTTCAAATCCTCTCACCTGCATAGTTTTATAGATAGTATCCTGTTAAACCATGATGCAAAATATATTCTATAATTTTTAAGCAGCAGATAAATATTTTCTGTCCTTGCAATTTGTTTTTGTTTTTGTTTTTCATAGCATAAAGAATGGAGTAGCGTGGACCAAAAGCCAGTCTCTTTTGTTTCTCTTGTTTGCTGTTGAATCTTCTAGGTTTATCTTGCATTTTTATAACCTAAATCAGGAACAATTCTGTTGTTTCTCCCTGAGCTGCACATGCTTTAAAATCAATAGAACACTCAGGCTTGCTTTGTATATTTTCCTTCTGAAAACTCTATGGATACAGCAGGGTCTGTTTTCAATGAGAGTGGAAACTCCAGTATCAGCAGCAAATCCTCAATCTCTGGGCTAGCTGCAGCTAATACTGCACAAACTGAAGCCTTTTTTCCAGCAGAGGCTGAGCAGAGGTGCTCCCCGGGAAGCTGCAGGTGTCCCCCCGCGGAGCCTGGCTCCCTTCCAGACAGGAAAGGGGCTGGCGGCAAACAGGCTCTGATGGGCCTGCCAGAACGCTCGTGGTGTGTAAACCATCCCGCAGGTTCCCAGCCCAGAGTCTGCTCAGGCTGATCTCCAACAGAAGGAAATTTTTTGGCGTATTTTGTCTTTTCCCCAAGCAGACAAGCGTTGGTGAAATGCCTTCTTCATCCCCTGTGTTACAATGTTCTGGCTTCCTTTCTGCAGCAATATTAACTTCATACTCATGTGAAATAATGCTCTAAATATCCATACCTACTGTACACACCTCGAAGAAAAGTCATAGAGAATAGAAATAGAATTTATTCTTCCCCAAATCTTTCTCCCATTTTTCCTTCTGGTTTCCCTTCCCTCATTCTCACATCCCACTTTCTTCCCTCTTTATTGTCTCTGTTCCTTTAAAATGTTTTCTTTCCAAATGAAACCAAACAAAATTGTCGGCCCACAATGGTCTTCTGCATTTGTGTTCTGTCCTTTGTTAAGGGGAATTGGAGCAGGGGGTGGGCTTGGGCTTCCATCCAGGAAATAGGGGGAAGAGAGGCACTGTGTATCGTTGCCAAGGACTGAAGCCGTTCCCAACCTTTTCTTTAAGAGAATCTCTCGTATTTCTTTCTACCTCTCATGGGGTAAGCACTTTTTAGTATCAATTACTGTTATTATTTACCTAGGGAGTGTGTGTATGGCATCTGGCATAGTTTGGAAATGCCAGTGTTCCTGGAGGTTTCATTCACAGGAATTACCTAGGTAGCCTCTCCATAACCAGATTCTTTAAGATTTGAAGGTTTGTTGGAAACAAACTAGGGAAGCATATGGTATCTGCACATTTCATCGCTTGTTTGGGTACACAGAAGTGGATTTATTTCATATTTTTTTGTGCTTTCCTCTTTTGTGGAGGACTTTCTGGACCAGAAAAATAGCAAAGGCAGAACTGGTAGAAGATGCAGCTGGGCTCTGCCAGCTCCGAGCCAGGAAGGGGAAGTTGGCTGAACTGCTTTTCTTTTTCTTTCTTTCTCTCTCTCTCTCTTTTTCCTTTTAAGCAGGGTTAAGGTGAACTCCTAAGCAATTGTGGAGTGAGGCCCCACCTCTCCCAGCCTGATCTGCAGGCTCGGGTTACTCTCCCCTGCCTGGTTCTCAGGAGCCCTCAGTGAGCTTCACGCCTGCCTGCTGCTCCTGCCTTCAGCCCCAACCTGCCAGAGCCTGGCAAAATAAATCCCTCTGTAGAGTTCAGACCTTATTTCGGGAAGGTTTGCTGACAAGCACCAGGTCAAGGATGGAAAAGATGGAATAGCACAACTTGAGAAGAGATTCAGCAACCAGACTGCTGCAAACAGTAGCTGAGCAATATCACCCTGTCCACTTTTTTTTT
>VZRH01007019.1:0-36714 GCA_013397555.1 Urocynchramus pylzowi | reverse complement strand
TTTTTTTTTTTTTTTTCAAAATCGGGAAAATCCGTGTCTTCCCTGGAGAAGCCGTCAGGGGCAGGACTCTGGCAGCGATGGCTCTGACTTCACCTGCTTCTGCAAATGAGTCACGGAGTGTTATAAAAAGCAAGGACCTGCCAAGTCTCATTTCTTGGAGCTGAGTGGAAATTTCAGCAAGCAGCTGCTCTTTCGTTAGTTTATACTTTTCCTCTGCAGGTTTCTTGGAATCACAGAAATTTTGTAGCAGAAAGGACCTGTTGCTCCATTTTGATTACCGTGGCTCAGTGGAAATAGCTGTTTGGTCCAGATATGATTCGGATCTTCCTAAGGGATCTTGCTGAAGCCTGGAAGGAGCCTCGGGATTAACGTAATTAAGCAGGTGTGTAAATCTTTCTGGATTGGCAATTGAATCCTATCAAAAACCAGGAACAGAACCTCAAAAATCAGATTAGCTCTCCTACACACCACCTGAATAGGGGTTCTTTTCGTATGTCTGATGCTGTAAAAAGATTTATGCTTTCTAGCTTTTCTCTGGAGTCACATAAGGCAAAAACTTATGTGAAAGAGAAATCAGTGAAAACAGATTCTCGCGGAACAGCCGGGTTTTGGGCGGGGAAGTGGCTCATTATAGCAATCCCCACTGTGCTAACAGCGTAGCGTGAGGACTTGGGCTACCTGCAAGCGTGCCGATAGGGACCATTCCCCTGCGCTGAGCCACAGCCACGTGTAAGTTGTCAGAGTGGGGAGGAATGTGCTGCCAGATGGAAACAACATAAACAGCTGGGAGATTTCATCCGGGATTTCCAGCGAAGACGGGAGACTTTTGTTCGCGTAGACCAGTCGTTCCAAAGGTGGCTTAGCTACACTTCTTCGGGGATGTTGCTTAGGACTCGTGGTAGGTTTTGTGTGTGGCCTCGTGGTTTTTTTCTTTTTTTGTTTGTTTGGGTTTTTTTGGTTTTGTTTTTTTTTTTTTTTTTTTTTGGGGGTTGTCTGCCTTTGGAATTCATGACTGTGCAGTGAGAAGGACACTAAAGAGTGGGCTAACACCAGAAGAAGCCAAAGCACTGGGCCTCATCAGCACTTCTGAGATGCAGGTTTGACATCCCAGAGGTGGCCACAAGAAGAGCCGTTCATCTGAAGCACACAGGCTGACAACCCTTCAGCGTGGCATTGAACTGCCAGCCTCCTCTGCTGCTCCCAACATCTTATCCTCTGTTAGTTCAATTTTAATAAGCAACAAAAAGCAAAACCCCACATCCAGGGCAGAAGAAGGGTGTGCCACAGCTCAGCATGACATCCAGACGGTAACTGAGGAAGCATTTGAGTGTTGCTAAGTGAAAGCACACGGCTTCTTCTTCTTCTCATGGTGTGTTGATGTGGGTAGGAGGGGGCTCTCTGAGTTACCTGTCATTATGTGAGCTGTGTTTACCTNTCGCGGGGCTCTGACCCGGGCCTGGCCCCGCTGCCGCGGGCGCCGCCGCCGCCCTGCGCTCGGACAGGGGGGCTGAGAAGTCCCTCCTGGGCCCCCCGGGGACGGTGGTCGCTGCTGCAGCTTTTGCCCTGGCTGGCTGTGCACCCACGGAACCCTCCGTGTGTGTGCGTGTGTGTGTGTCCGTGTCCGTGGAGGTGTGCGTGTGCTCCCCTGCTGCCGCCGCGCTACCGCCGCACCTGCCCGCACCTCGCACCGGGGGCGGCGGGCTGGGCATCCCCGCCGGAGCCCGCGGAGCCGCCATCCGTGCCGCTGCCCTCCTCCTCCTGCTGCCTCGCCTTCTACCAGGTGACTCGTCTTTCAGTCCTTACTGGGGTATTTTTTTTTCCCCCCGGTGGTTCAGCTGGCTTTTCCATCTCGGTAGCTGGTAGCGGGCAAAGAGCAGCTTTCGGGTGGGATCATCCTGTTGAATGCCCGCGTTTGTTTGGTGCTCTCCCCTGCTGTCTTTCGTGTCCCCCGCTGCTCAGCCCTTTCATTCTCTCCGGTAACTTTCCCTGGCGTCTTTGCTCCTTCTGCCCCTCTCATGGCCATGACACGCCCTCCCTTACGCATCGCCGGTGTGCGACTGACCTGGGCACACCTTGAGAACAGGTATGGGGCATTTTGAGGAATAATTTAAGGTGTTCCTGCCCCCCGCCGTGACCTCAGTAGGGCTGCATTTTATCCACGAAAAGCGAGACGCTGCAGCTTCTACTAAAGCATAGTTTCAAGCTAGCTAGTAGCAGGCAATGGAAGAAAGGGTGGAACAGGTTTTTCTTAAGGATGTTGCTTGAGAACCAATCCTCCCCCTCAGAAATTGTGCTTCGCCTTGCCTCGTGAATCTTGTACCCTCCAGAGTGGCGTGACCTTTGGTGGAGTCTGCTTTGTTTACTTGAGGTGAAGTGCTGAAGGTAAAAGTATTCCTCCTCTGTATTGTGTCTGCTGAAATATTAACCAAATGATGGATCTCGCATGCCTTCGCAGCATAGATCATATTTTAATTACTCCTCTCCTTCATCATCAAAAATGTGTCCTCCTCCCTTCCTACTGACTGTCTTCTTCTCGTTTGTGATTGTGCAATGTCTATATGTCAGCTGCAAAAGTTGCTTACATGGGAGAACATAAAAATGACCATTTTTTGTTGTTAGCAACTGGAAATACTTAATCAGCATCATGTGGCCGGTCTCCTTTCCCTGGAATACCCATGGAAATGCTGCTCCTGCCCTCTGAGGAGACAAAACCTCTCCTGGGCCAGGCTTGCAGTGAGCTGGGGAATTCCCTCTCAGCGGGTGGGGACTGCAAAGAGGCTGCAGAGTTTCCAAGGTGTAAGGGAGACGCCCCATATCTCCTCCTGATTCACAGTTCACAGGGAGTGCAGCATTATGAGCACCCGGGTAAGGAGATACTGTGCTCAAGGCTCCACCGGAGCAGGCTGTGGCTGCTGCTTGCTTTTAAATGGAAGTGGCTCTGGACTCGAGTTGTCCAGCTGGCTTGTGCTGTCACACACTCATGGAGGCTGTGGTGTTGAGTTGTGCCTTCTCCTAGCTCTGAATGCTGGTTTCTGAGTGATTCTGTGATTTTGAAAGCAGACAAAGCGTTCCATTAGATTTATTTGGAGGGAGGTAACACCCCACGAGCAGCAACACCCAGTAATGATTAGGTGCTAGTTATACACTGCAGTAATAGAGAGAGCAAGATTAATCTGAAGCTACTTACTTCTGCTGTGAAATGCACAGATGGAAAAAGGACTGAAGTTTTCCACTTGGTGACAACCAAATTCTTGAAATACAGTTGATTTTTTTTTTTTTTCCTGTCCATAGTCCAGCTGTAAATGGTGAATCAGTCACATTAACTACTGCATTTTTTCCCCTGTGGGTGACAGCTTATTAAAATCTAATATCTGAAGACAAATAATTGAAGCCCCAAGACTGAATATATAAGAATTCTTCAGTTACTGTGGAGAGATAAGAGAAGACTTGAAGTCCACATGACAAAGATTGCACCAATAAAGCACTTGCTAACTTAGGTTTCAGTTCTACCACTTGTTGCTCTTACATTCCTGGTTACAATTCCTGCATCTCTTCTCATAGAGTGAATGACTGCTCAAATGCACAGGATTTTTTCAAAGACAGCTTTTGGCTGTGCCAGACAGAAAAAGGAAGCCCTTTGTGACCCCCTCCAGTCTCCTCTCTCTGCTGTGGGGCTGGTGGCCAGAAAGAAAAGATGTTTAACACCTTGGAATTGTTGCTTACAGTGCAGCCTGCATGGCCTGATCCTTGTATCTCCATTCAAAGTATATATTTTTTAATGTGAAAATTCGGTAAATGAGAGGCTCGTTTCTTGTATTTAGTGCTAGTTCTCTAGTTTTTCCATTACTAAATGCTTCAAACCAGAAGAAACTACAATTCCTGCTTTTGGGGAGGGGGTGTAACTGGTGCCCTTTTATCTTAACTCCAGAGTTGGACTCTTGATTCATCTGCCAATTTATTCATCCAAAACAATGACATTCTGTTTTGGACAGCATTTTTTTCTGATTTAACTCTGATACCTAGGATTTTTGGTTTTCCACCCTGAATTCCAAGTTAGATGATGGCTGTCATCTGAACTTTGTTCTGCTGTGAACTTCAGCTGTTAGTGCAGTCCTGACCACCAGGTGTTTCTCCCTGCTGGGCCCTCGAGGAATTTAGGTGTAAAGTCATTGAAAGTTTCACCTAAGTCAGTGAGGCTGTTTTGGGTGTGTGTAGAAAACATTTGCAAAACTGTTTATAAAACAGTGCTCTGCAGTCACTGAAAGGGTATGTCCAAGACAAGGTGTCTTTTACAGCTGTTGACTCTGGGAGAGTCCCAGCCTTCTTGGAAGGACCATGCTGATGTGGGAAGAAGCAACCTCCACATCTGTTTTGTGAGGAGGGACTCCTTTCTTTTTTTTTCCTCCTAATTTTGCGTCATTGAGACCGGGGGATAAAAAAATGAACTACAAATGGAAATGTTGTTAGCTTTAGCTTTTTAATATCTGTTTCATTTTGAGCTGTGGCCGTGAGCCTGCAATCACTAACACGTCTTTGATTGTAACGTCAGTTTTGGTAACATTTTAAAATTTTAGCCAACTCAGGGCCTTGAATTGCTACTAGTTGAACGCTTCCAGTCCTTTCTTCCCTCCCCTCTCCATGCCACTGTCTCAGTAATTAAAGTTAGGCATGCTGTGAATCTCCACAGGGTTAAGATCTGACATGGAAATAGCAAATTACAAATTACTTTCTTTGCATTTATTACCTTTGTCTTTTGATGAATAGACTCCAACAGCCTTGTGCATCCTGAACAGACAAAGTTAGCAGATGTCTCCAGCCTCAGAGGCACAGTTAGTATTTTCCATGAAGTTGTCCATTTCTGTGGGATTTTCTGTTGTGCAGTTTTCTGATGCATGACACATCTTCATTACTGTGGTGGTGTGACAGGGGATTCTACTTGCCTTTGTTCTCAAAGCCTCTCTCATGTTGTCACTTTGAACAACCATGGAAATTGTCAGGTTCTCTATAAAGCTGCAGAGGAAAACAGAATAGCAAAAAACCCAGTATAAACACAAAAATGATTAAACCCTTCTGCTGGAATACTGTGAAAACTTAGTGTTTCAATAGAATAATTAGTGAAAATTAATGATTTTAAGAATGGTATCTGCTGAATGAAGGTAGTTGTTGTGAACGTCCAGTAACTTAAAAAAGGTTTCATACAGATAACCTGGTTGTTTAGGGGTTTTTTGGTCTTTTTTTGTTGTTCTGTTTTGTTATTGATTTTATTTTGTTCTGGGTTTTTTTTTGTTTGTTTTCTTTTCCTTTTCAAGAATGCATTGGTTTTACATGAGAGAGAGGATTTGTCTTTTAATAATCCAAAATGTTACATGGATTTTCTGGATTTTATGGATGACCCCTGAAGATAAGGGAACACCTGATTCCTTTCAAGCTTTCCATGAGTGCAGGGGAGCTGCATTCAGCTGGGTTAATTGTGAAACTGCCAGACCTGCTTCTTGGGGCTGGAGTTTGCTGTAGCTCCTGGATGCTTCAGACTAAATGTACTACAAGAGTTTCTCTTATTGCCTGTAGCTCAGGAATGTTTGTAGCTGGAAAATAAAGAAGTGACTCCTGGCAGATTTGTATTTATTACCTTGATTTCTGCTCCTGTATGTAAAAGCATTTTAAAGACTTGACCAAGTAGAAAATCAGGCACTAGGATTGCTGCTTCTCCCATCAGTTCTCCCTTCTCCTCCCCCTCACCCTCCAGAAATTGTCTCAAGTGCAAAGAGGAGCTGAAAGTGAGGTGTTAGCAGCACCTGCTTGTTGGCCATTAGATAAACCCACACCCATTAGGAAATGGTTTTTAACACCCCTCCCCAAAACAGCTGCATCAAACTTGTTCTGAAAAACATGAGAAATACCTGAGCTCACAGAAGTTCATGTGCTCCTCAATACTTGCAGATACCTGGTGACATACAAGATTATCCTAATTTTGTCGATGTTTTGCCTTTAGGTGGACTTTGATGTTGCTCTGTTTTGTTCCGTTAAAGGTGCTAGTGAATTGTCTTTCACCTGAAACGTGAACTTTGGTTAATGAGCACCCTTCTTTCATTCTGGGGTTGTTGAGAGGGCTTAATTCATCCCTCTGAATGCTCCTTTCATGAAAACTGAGGACTTTGCTCTTCCTTCTAATGTACTCTTCCTTCTTCCGAGGCCACTGATCTTTTTATTTGCTTCCAAAGTGTCTGAGGTGTAGTCTTGTCTATTTCATGAGACAAAGATCTCTTTGTTTCCAGTGTAAAATAAAATTTGAGGTAATTAGCCTGAAGAAAGCTTTTTGTTCCCTCTCCATAAGGGATTGGAAAGACACTTGGTGTTTCTGGGTGTGAGGTATCTGGTTAATGCCGGGATTCGCTTCAGAGTTCAATGCCTGTGAGAATCCCAGTGTACATCATAAAAATACTTTGGAGTGAGCTGTTCTGTTACTCAGAGCATGTGAATGTGAGACCTTCGTAGAAGGAGTGAGACATTCCTCTTGGACATTGTCTTATGCACTCAGATACACGGAGAACTCAATGATCTGGCAAGGTTAATGCAAGGAAATTGAGTTACATCACGAGGGGTCTGTGATATCATGTGACAATAAAATTTAGCTTGATGATCTTCTGTGCCATTTAAAACACTGGCATGGAAAAGTCAACCATTTATGCCTCTAAAATAATTTTCAGCTTTGAACAACATGTCTTGAGAAGGCAATGAGTGCATTGTACTGCCTTCAGCTGGAGATAAAAATATACATGTGTGTTTCACATTCAGGACGGGCTGCATATGAAATACATGTGTTTTCTTCTTTTCCTTCAATCTCATCCCAGGCTCGCTTTTCCCAAAGTGGAATTATTTATTCTCTGCTCCACTTCCAGCATGATTTATTGCTTTGCAATTCTTCCTGTGCTCTCGCAACCCTCGGTGTAATGTTTCAACTTTCCGTTTCCTTCTCTTCCTGTGTTCAGGGATAAAGTCTTGTCCAGGGCAGAGGGCTGGGAGCTAGAGGATGGGATCTGTTTTTGTTTTAGCAGCAAACTTCGTTAAGGCTAGTAAATCTGGGCTAACTGGTGATTAGCCTCCTGGTGCTATCTCTCATGGAGAGGGCAGGACAGCGCGAGGAATCTGGACTTTGTACCTGGGTGTCGCTTGGGTAAGTCACCCCTGGGTGACAAATGTCCTGCCTCTGCCAAGAAACAGGCACGGCTGCTCCTCTGCAGGCACAGTGTCCCTTCCCGTGGCTGCTGAAGGGCTGCTGCCTTCAGAGCCTTGCCCTCAGCTTGGGCTCGCCTCTCCCTGCTCAGCCTGGCCCCTGGGTGAACTCTTCAGGTTTTCCTTCCTCCTCCACTCGCCTCAGCTGTGTTTCTCCACCATCTTCCATATCCTACTGTTGAGTCTTGATATAACTTTAGTCTCCTGTTGTTTATTTTTTTTTCTCTTCTATTTCTTTATTTAGCCCCTATTTTCCCTACCCTTTTTGTTTTACATCACTCTTTTAATTGAACGTAGTGCTCCGTGTTCAGCTTTATGGCAGCTCTTGCAGTAAAGCTTCTGCATACTCAAACCCCAGTTTTTTCTCTCCTTTTTTTTATTCCAATGTCTTCTCTAAAGCATTTCAGATCCACTGCTCTCAGTGGGAAATGCTGTATATGAAATTATATGGATAGTCAGGTCTTTGTGGGTTAAGTCATGTCTTCCCTACAGTGCTGTGTACTTTGTCAAGGCAATAATTTTAAACTCTCATCATACATTTCTGGAACTCGAGACCTTACAGGGAGGTGTTAGAGTTTGTGTAGGCATTTGTTTTCCCTATGTGAGTGAGGTGTCTAATACACACCCAGAAAGTCTCTTCAATAAATAGTCTTACTGAATATGACTGTAACATGTTCTCAGAAGTGCCTTGGATACATGGTGGAATGAGTTCTACTTAGAATTTACAGTTTTTCTCACTTTTTACATGAAAGCTAAATGTTGACATGCAAGTGGCTTAGGGCAGCTGGCAGCAGGGAGCTGTGTCTTCCCAGGGACAACACTGATTTTTTTTTTTTTTCTGGAGGAGGAGGTGGATGCTTAGAGTATGAGAGTTTGTCCCAGTGGGTTCTTTGAATATTTTAAGCTGTCCTTTTATAACACTGAAAGTTATTGTCCAGACATCTCCATTCCCTTTTTAAAAAAAAATCTAAAAATCTCAAGTTTAGAAACAGCTGTTTTGTCTCTGTTTCAGTTTTCCTATTTATAAACAGAAAAACATATCTGACTCTGAGGAGTTTAGTGAGGTTTAATTAACAAATATTTGTATAGGCTTTTGAAGATATAAAGCAGCATATAAATGCTAAGTAGTGTTATTATTACCACCAGCTGCTTTGTTGTAATTGAAGTAATAAAAGTTTCGGTGCCAGTGGTTGTATTGCTGCTGCCCAAATACAGTTTTTGTGAACTCAGGAGACATTGAGGATGGAAAGTGATGGTGTAGACCACACTGAAATACAGTCTGTGGGACAGCTCTGAAACCTTTGTGAAGGACTTAAAAAGAAAATTAAATAATTATAATAAAAAAGTAGAAGTCCATTAACTGGAAAAGAATAAACCCTGTTCTGCAGAATGTTTAGAGGTCCCAGGGCTAACTGGGGGTTGTCTGTGCTGTGCAGTGTCTCCCTGATTAGGAATGAGCTGGCAGCATTTGCATTTATGACTCTGGCATGTAAAAGAAGGGATCTTTTAGAGATGATTGATAGTGGGTAGTATAGGAAGAGTAACATGGTATAAATCACAATTAGCCTTTACAATTAATTTTTTTAAGGTCTACTTTTGTAAAACGTTCATGACTTAAAGCTGAGTTATTTTTATGAATGTTCTTGTGCTTATCTCACATAACCAGCTTGTTAAAAGCGGATATGAACACTTTTTAAGCCTCTGGCTTATAAATTGTGAGAAAAAGAAAAGAAGATTGATTCCAACAGGCTCGAAGGTAGATTCATTTCTCTTCTAGTCAGCAAAATGAGAGAGGGGGAAGAATTAAACTGTAGACTTAGTGAGCCAATCAGTTTCAGCCAGGTTGAAAATCATTCGATTTAGCTCTAATGTACAATTTAATTGTAAAAGTCTAACTTAAAAGAAAATGAATTCAGGGGATTTCTGTTTTGGTAAATTGATGATAATATCTCTAAGTTATTTCTGCCCGAAGTAATAAGAGTGTGGAAAATATAACGTAATAACAAAGGAGCAGTGAGGGGGAACAATTATTTTGCAAACATCTCCTGAGGTTTAGAGGGGGTTACTTGGTTGCATTAAAAGAAGAAGAATATTGTGCTGCTTGAATGTTGGAGAGGATTGATAAAATCTCTGGCTTGAAGAACATCTCTTTTTACATGTTCTTTTTACTGTAAACATTTCAGATAAGATGGAAAAGTTTGGAAGAATGCAACATCTGCGAGTTCTTTCAGCATTCTTAATTGTTTGTTATGAGGTCTTGGTTTGAACATTGGCAGGTATTTTCTGGTGGGTTTTAGGGGGTTCTGATTTCTTAAGTTGGGCTGTCAAACTACCTATAGCAAGCAATCTGTCTCTAATAATATTTTAATATTTAGTAAGATGCTGGTTTTAGTTGTAAAGGATGTTTCCTAGCAACTTCTGGACCAGTTCTACTTATGAAGACCTGAGTTAGTTAAGGTGTTAGAGGGTTCACACAAATGTGGATCATGAGTGTCATGATTTCATAGTGCCTGTACTGCAAGGACTTTGTAAGCAGAGAGGATGCAAAGCAGGGAACTTACTCAGTCCTTTATGATTATAGGTAAGCAAATTTTCAGACAACTTTGAACATTATTAAACACTGAGAAGAAAAGTCTGCAGCCCTTTTTTTAGGCAAATCTTACTTTAAAAACTACCATAAAATGTGCAACCACAAAGTTGTTCTGCTAAGAAATAGCAGCACTTTCAACACACAGAGGCAGGCAATATAACCCTGAGGCACATATGGAGACAACCCAAATGCTGAATGGTAGGTTCAGAAAAGGTTACTGCTCAAAATATTTTCAGTAGCCAAGTGGAAGACAATTCATAGCATTGCATTAGAGCTGTTCTCTCTTTGTGTGAGACTGGTGACACCTCATTGTGAATAAAAGTCTGGGGATTTTTGACAGCTGTGGGAAAGAGCAACTATTTTATGTTCCCTGTATACAGTGGTAGAACAATTAGATAGGAATTTGTTTTTCTGTTACCCCAGACTGTAACATGGACTAGTGTGATAACTGTCTTTTGAAGTACAAAAAAAAATCTGCCTCAGAGGCTATCATTTTAAAGCATCATATGAAATGCTGATTTAATAAGGTCTGCTCCTTGCACATTTTAAGTGCAGGGAAATGTGTGTGTTGAGACCTTGCTAATCCTTCATTTGCACAAAGTCTTTGGCTTGTTCCCTGACTGTCAAGGAATTAATGGTGTGCTTCAACGAGATCCTGCATTACTAGGCTGTAATTATTTTCATAAGAGATTCTGCACTGCATTTGGTGGTGCTTTATGAATTATCATAATAAATAGAATGAAATTGCTGTTGTCAAAATGTATGAGCAGAGTAATCTGATTGCCATTGTTCCTGCACTCAGTGGCTCGTGGAATTAAGTGATACCCAGTGGGCTTCCAGACAGTTTGCAGGTCGGTGAGAGGTTTGCTGAGTTGGGTTGTTGTGCTTGTGACAAGTTAAACAGGGGTGTAGGTGACAAGGAACAGTTCCACTGAGCCAGAAACAGGCTCCAGTTGTATGGGACATGGTGGTTTTTGTGTCTCCTGGCTGAGGATGGAGGTCCTTGCTGCTGTGGTGTTGCCCAAACCTGGCTATGGTTCTGCACTACAGACACATCCTGCATCTGCATGATTTTATGGCAATTTAGCCATAAAATTTAGCCTAGCTAAAGCAGGCTGTGCAGAAGGTAGCATATATCACTTGCTTTTCAGGTGGAGAGAGTCAGTAGAATTTCAGAATCCTACCTAGGATTTTCCCTTTGGTTTATCACAAATCTTTGTACAGTCATAGTCCCTCCAGATCTTAGCCAGTGACTGGAGGGTTCTTGTACCAGGCACTCAATTTCAGGAGAATGTTGTTATTTAAACATTGTGTCTATTTTTAAGTCAGATAATCTATAAAACCTGTTGAAAACCATGGGAGATCATTACATCATCTAGTTTGACCTCCAGAGTGTACCAAGGAGGAGAGTTTCTGCCCTTCTATTTCTGCTAGAAAAATATTAATCAAGTTTCGTTGGCTTTCCTCTCAGAGGAAGATAGACACAGTAATTTAAACTACCTGCCCCTGGCAAACACTGGCATTTTTCACTAAGTACATTAGTGAATTTTTAGTGGTTCTTTGTGCATGAATCATGTGAATGCCAGCATGTGTCACAACCCTCTGGATGCTGTTGTTTATGTGTGTATACATATAAAAAATTTTATATATATATAAAAAATATATTTTATATATTTTTGGCCTGTAGCAGATGCCATCCACGTTTCTTCCTCTAGATACACACCCTTTCCCCAAAAGCTTCATAGGCTAAAAGCAGGTAATCCTGCAATCTCTACTTCTATCCTTCATGCTTCACTGGATAAATTGTGTAAACTCACATCACTTTCTGAACCACTGTGTGTCTGTGTAGTCACTATTTGTTCTCGTGGCAGACTGAGGCACTTGTTTGCACAACAGTTTTTAAGAGTTAAAGGCCACGTTAGCCTGTGTGGGGAATCCATGGGAGTGTTGGGGGGTTCTTGTATAGGTTCATTTTGATTTTTGAGAGATTTGTGGCCTTCCTGCCTCCTAAAGCATGGAACTGGTGTTGTACAGACTCTGGGATGTCCAGATGTGTGCTGTGCTAGTAATGCCAGTGATGCCTCAGGTTTTAGCTTTTATATTTTTCAGATTCTGTGCTGCTTTAGTGTGTAATTCTGAGCTTCATATTGGGGGATGGTGAGCTCTCTGCACAGAGCAGGGAGACAAAACAATTCCTGCTCCAGCTGGGGACCAAGGACAAATGATCCAAATCTCAGGCTCAAGAGCACAAACAACGTGGGCTGAAGAGAGAAAAACAAGCAGGATGGGACTGCCTGGGCTAAAGCTGGAATTGGACAATGAACTCCAAGATGCAAATGGAGCAGAACTTATCAAAATGAGAGACCCCGTGACTGGTTGTACATTTTGTGACCATTTTGGTTCATCTTGGGTGCAGCCCTGGCTGGGCTCTGGTGCTGCCCAAGGTGGATCCATTGAGGTCTTCTAATAAATCCCTACTTTATTCTTTAGCTCTGTCTAGTCTCTGTTCTAAGTCAACCTTCTCAAGGCATCACCAGCAGTAACATTTTTTTCAATATGGTCATGTCTTCCTCGTGGCTTCTATCAAACAAGATTTACAGATGTTACTACAGGCAATTTAGTAAATG
The DNA here is from genome assembly GCA_013397555.1 of Urocynchramus pylzowi. Classification (NCBI taxonomy): domain Eukaryota; kingdom Metazoa; phylum Chordata; class Aves; order Passeriformes; family Fringillidae; genus Urocynchramus; species Urocynchramus pylzowi. Next base: position 24,264 of record VZRH01007019.1, on the reverse strand, counting down.
GAGCCCAAAAATTGAGTTTCTGTGGGAATGTGTCACAAGCAATGTGAGTCCTCCTTGGTTTTAAAACCTTCCTCATAGAGCTTTAGTGCAGAGGCTTCTTCAGGATGTAAAGAAAAAATGTGGTAATTTTACAGATGACCTTGCTCTTTATGCTCTCCCTGCATGGGACTCTTGCTTCCAGTAATGAGGAAATGTTCTGAGGCAGCATTCTTGCCACGGTGACATGAAATAACAGAGACTTCCAGTTATTCCCCTGTTCTTGCCCTGTAATAGACATATGCCTTCAGGGACCAACTGACCTTAGAAATGATGCATATCTGGAGCTTGGGGTCATTTCTGTTGTACAGAATTTTTTTTTCTTTTTTTTTTTTTAATAGGTGTTGGGATGGCAGTGCTGCACTCACTGTTTAGAAACCCTGTGTGATTAGTATTCTTGATCCAGGTGTGCACTCTCCACTCTGGACACACATTCCCCCTAGAGCTCCTAGAAATGCACTCAGTTGTTGCTCTGACAGAAAGAAAAATGCAGGAAAAACTGCCAAAATTGCCTAAAATTTACCTTTATGAGTTGGAAGGTGTTTTTCAGTCCAGGGATAAAGATTGGTAGTGACGTTCATGAGTTGTTCACCTGTGGGTGAGAGGGTTTCTGCAGCATCAGAACCTTGATCTCTAAGTACTTGTTTGTTCCACTGATATTAATAGAACAAATTGTCTGCCTTTTTAATGATTTTGAGGTTGAGGCTCAAAAATCTCAAAAAACCAGCAACCCACAACACAAAAACAAAGCAAACCCCAAGATAATTTGTGTGCTTGTTTTGTTAAGGGAAACTTAGATCATTTGGAAACAATTTAAAAGAATGTGTCACCATTCTTGTTATTTTTTTCTGTCCTCATCTTACTGTGAGACACATCTTTTATTTGAAGGGTGTACTTTTTTAAAGAGGCATTATGTTTTCATGGAAACTCTGCTGGGCAATGTCTCAATCCAGACATAAAAGCAAATAAACTAAGAAAAATCCTCTGTTTATCTGAGATGAGAGGACTTTTGTAAGAAAAGGAGAGAGGATCTGAACCAACTTAATGGTCTCTTTTGTCTCTCTTTATGTTCCTTAATGTTCTTCTGCAGTCCTCAGGAATTACATTATCTCATTGGTATGTCACTGGGGTAGTACTACAAAGAAATCTCAAAATGCTACTGTCTTTAGACTGTACAGTGAGGAGAGGCAGAAAATGCTGCAATGCACTGTTTGATCTAGGCTGATTCTGTTCTCAGGTTTCAGATGAGAGGGGGAAATTCAGAATTGATGTATTTAATGATGGATAACATCTTTTGGATGCTTCCTGCACCTCAGTGAAGTCAACTTGAGGGCTTACATCTTTCTTTTGGAGCTGTTAATTTTACATATAGCTGAGATCTCTCGTGTACAAGGCTGGCTATTTGGGATTTCTAATTAATTACATTTGACAGCTCATCCTCAGTTTTACTACTTGGTGTTGCCTCAAAGCTGAGCAAGCTTACTGTAAACTTTCCCGAGCTTTTCTCCATTGAAATCTGTCACATTTTCCTGTCACTTGCAAGGCTGTGGAACGAGCTGTCACACAGCTGAGCACTGGAATTGTGGAGGTGGGTGTATCAGCAGTGCCAAGTGAAGTGGAGATGAAGAATTGGGGGCTGTGGACTGGGAGATGAGCAGGATGGTGTTGTGGGGGGCTCACTTCATCTCCACTAAAATCTTCAGGATGTGATTGTCGAGGGCTAGGATGGCTTCCAGGGTTCCTGGCCAAGAGGCTCTTTGGTTTGTTTCCACTCAATTCTTCAGACAGACTTACCCCTGTAGAGGCTAACAGCCAAATGGGAAATGAAGTGAACAGCAATGAAATTAACATTCCATAACTTTCTTCCTTATGACCCCTGTGTTTTTCATAGCATCCACTGCATGGATGGAGGGCTTGTTTCCATATATTCCCATATACCTTATTGCCAGGTACTAGGCAGTGAAAGCCAAAACTACTACCACAAAAACCCCTGGTAATTCAGTCCCCAGTGATGATACCTGGTGAGCCTATGGCAGTGGTACAAAACAGAGTCTGGAGTGGGGATGTGCTGCCACATCCCTCTTTTGCAAAGCCCTGGGATTCTTCTTTTATCTTGGTTCAGTCTGCTAAGCCTTGTGAAAACAATAAACTGGCTCACCTCCAGTACTGTGATTTTTATCTTGAATTAATAACAAGTTGTCTTTTCTCACCAAGATAAGTACTTTTCTTTGAAACAAAAATTGCTTTATCTTCTTGAAGATTCTGCCATGTTAGCTAACACATTAAATATGGTGGGGTTTTTTTTTTTCCCTGTAATAATCCTTGTGCTATCAGGACCCTTGATTTCTTTGATTTGCCCTGGATTTTAATGAGTCATTTAAAAGAAGGGGTCTGTTTTGGCCATTTGATTGTGATACTCCCTCTCAAATCAGTTACCATTTTGAGAATGACATCTGAGTCTGCCTATGTTTCTGCATGACTGGAAGCTGTCACTACTCATTGAAACTTATTAGTGCTGGAAATGGATATGCTGCTTCATCTGCTGGGGATGAAACATGAGGCACCAGCATTCAAATTTAAGTGTTGTTCCCATGAGGAAAGGAGGAAAGCTTGGATAGTGAGGGGTGAGAGCTGCCTTGCAGCTCAAAGAGGCTTTGGGAGCTTTGCCTACAGGTTGCTAAAAGCAGATTGTGGCATTTTTTGATGATTCAAGAAATTACTGTGCTTTAAGATGGAATTTTAATGTGAGGTTACAATGCTTTAGCTGAAGATTATACTGCCAAGGACACTAAATTTTTCTTTAAGAGGAACCAAAGTTGGGAATCCTTCTTTTGGGGAGGGGGAATGAGCACTTGAGGAATTAGACTTTTAAGAGGGCAGGTGCAAAGTTTGTCTCAAAGCCAAGCTTCTGTAACAGCTCCTGAGAGTCCACACGTGCACCCAAGGTCTGCAAAATGATTCTTAAAAATGGGGAGTGGAGGCCATGAGCCTTCATCTGTCCTCAAAGGACAGGTGAGCACTGCTTACACATTGTCACTTTTCTCACCTGAAAGGGCTGTGAGCCAAAAGAGCAGAAAGACAAAAGGAGTCCCTGGGTGACTCCAGCTGGAACTGGCCCTCACCATGTCACTGATGCTGCTTGTTTCACAAGGCTCTAGTGGGTGGTCCTGTATATTGTAATTTCTTCGTTGTATTTTCACTTCATTATATCTGAGTATACTCCCAGTACAGAGATTATTTTCCTCTACCTCTTCTCCCCCTCCCATGCCTCAACAGAGCTTGTGTGAGACAGGAGTCTTTGACTGACAGTGTCTTCACCATTTGAGACTAGAGGTGTGCTGAAATGTACAACTGGCATTTCAGAAACTGTAAAACTGACCTGACAAAGTGTGCATTTTCAATTTTTTTTTTTTGTTTTTTTTTTTTTTTTACTCTCCCCTTCTCTCAGCAAGTTGTAGATGTGTCTTGATTCTGATCTGTCACGTTGTTATGTCACTGTTTAACATATCTGCAACCTGTAGAGAACTCTAGAATACTGAAATTGATACATTCTGAAATTCATAAACAGAATTAAAACAGCATAGTCATAAATTAATCTCGATTAAACTTTTTTTCTTAAATATAAGAAATTTTCAGTTCAGTTTGCTGCAGAAATTCTGCAGTCTGAAGCTGACAGTGTGCAAAGGTGACCTTCAAGGTGATGAGAATGGTTAGGACAGACCAGATTTTACTAATGGATTTGTGATTTCCATAGTGCCTCTGAATAACCCATTTATTTCTCTGAAACAAACTAAGAGTTGTTGCTCTTTGCCTAAAGACCAGCATTTTTAAAGCAAGCTTACAGTTCTCTCAACCTCCCATGCAACAGCTTGGAGGCTTTTCCTTGACAGATAATAATATTGTGAGGAAAAGGAAGTTTTGCAACCCTTAAACTTCCTGAAGAAAAAAGTGCTGCTAAGATTCCTTGGAAAAAGAAATTTAATAACACAACAAAATATTCAATGAGTCATAATTTACAGGAACATCAGTTTTCTGAGATGGTAACAAGATGTAATTTTTTTCCATTTATCCCAAAGGAAGGCAAATTTTGCCAGCTTTTTTGCTGGTGTTACACTTGAGCATTGCAATCATATTTAAAGGAATAGTACCCAATTTCATCCATCAGTAAATGAATTAATAATAGAAACTCTCCACATTAGGTTTGAACATTGAATAAAAGGAAGTGAGGAATCAGTTGAATCAAAGAATGGGAAATTTCTAAAAGACATGGCATAAATAATGAAGCTGAACATTGCAGAAATGCTTATACAGGAAAGCCATTCCCATTGCAACAATTAGTCTGCAGCTTAGTGTTTGTGCAAGACAATGCTGCTTCAAATAACAAAACTGATTTCTATAGCACAGTGGTGAGACTGGCTTAGACTAAAAGTGAAATATTCTCTTACTAAGGTACTAATGCTAATAAGTGAATGAAAGATCTCTTCCAAGTAAAATCACTTTTCCTGTATGAACTAATGGCCCAGTTTTAAAGAAGGCTCTTACCTGATCAACCTTTGAGGCATTGCACTAAGCAGTAGAGTTTTACAACTCTTATGCTAAATAACATTTCTGAAGGATGTGCTTTCATATAATGAAGGTGCTGGATGTCTGGTTTTAAGCTCATGGGGACTTGTTCTCCTTGCTGACTTTTCCCCCTCACATCTCATTGTGCTTCTGTATGTCTGTTGTGCACAAGGTTTTCTCTTGACCTCCTAGAGAAAAATATTGGGTTTATGATCCTAAGGGAAATATTTTTACTTACCTTTTTTTGGTTTTTTTTCTGCTATTTAAAATAGCAGTGTATCAATAGTGGTCATTGTCCATGTTGTTCCCACAGTTGCAGTAGTGTGGAGCCTCAGAAATTTGGTTTGTCCTGGACCTTGAAAGTTGCTATGGTAACTGTACATCCCACTGGGGACCTGAGTTAGGTGTGCATGCCTCATTTAACTTTCTAGCATTTCTCTGCAAATGTGTTAGGTCTGGGAACTCCATTAAAACATCATCTCTGGTGTGCTAAGGAGAAGGAATCCCTCCTTCTGTCTCTGCCTCCCTTTGCTGCAGTCTGTGATTTCCTCCTCACTCTGTGTTGAGTGAGGAGCTGCAGATGCTCACCTGGAGCTGCAGATGCTCACCTGGAGCTGCCTGTGTGCTGGTGGGCACTGATGGAGGGTCTGGTCCAAGCTGTTGGTCTCCATCAGTGCCCTGGCTGTGGGAAAGGGACACTTGAGGAGCTGAGCATGACACGTGGGCACCCAGCTGAGTCACTGCAGGGGCTGCTGCTCTCTGCACCGCTGGGTTTGGGCTCCTGGAAATCACTTTCTTACCCAAAAGCAGCTGGCATCCTGTGCCCTGCCTGGGCATTGTTTCCTTCTGAAGCAGCACACAGGTAAGAGCTGACCTTCAGAGTTAGTGCTCTGGAGGCTGGACCTTGTCCAGGGCAGCTCAGGCATCTCTTTTCATTGCCCCCTTCCTAAGAATGTAACAGGAGCTGCATATGGACTTAAAGAAGGGAATCTTCATGGGGATGAAATGTAAGCAACCATTGTGTAAATATTTTTTACATTATATAGTGAGAATTATACCCTCCTCTTTGATTGTCATGCCTTTTGTTTGGCCAAACTCTAATCCAAAGGGGTTTTTTAGGAAGCCAGCATCTCCCACACCAAGAATGTGCTGGCTCCTCTCTTTCTCCTCCTGTGTAAGGTGTTCTCTCTTATTTTGGGTGATGTTTTACCACTCATTCTGTGGTAGGACACTGAGCCAACCCTGTTGGAGCCCCCACACACTCAGTGGAGCAGAGCACAGGCTGAGTGCCTCCCTGAGCTTGCAGCTGGATTGAATTATGTTTGGGTTTCTGTTCAATCTGGCTGAAGGCTCAGCACCATCTGTGAGCTGTTTGTGGACAGCAGCAGGTCTCATGTTCTGGAGTACATTTGGGTGAGAGAGAAGAGGGGCTGGGAGGGGTGGCAGCCCCTGGTTTTGGTGTATTTGTGTGGTTGAGATGTGCCTGGACTGACTGCCAGAAAATCTTCAAAGGGTCTTTCTCACCATGGTCAAATCCTGCTAGCTTGCTACATTCAGCTTTTGTAAGCTTTCTGGTATTTTGGGTACCTTTTCTTTTGCTACTTGTTCAGTTCCAGCTGTTGGCTTCCTGTTGCCTACTTCTCATCATTGAGTGATGCCATTGAGTGATGGCTCTGGTGCTTTTGGGGTAAAAAATAAAGACCAGATGGATCTTTCTTTAGGCCCTGCTCATGGTGGTGTTTTCTCAACTTTTTGATAAGCAGAAGTCCGTGTTCCTGATTCAGAAGGTAGAAAAATCCATCTCTTCCATTTGCCAGGATATTGTGAGGTGGGGATTCTTCCTTCTTCCCCAAGAAGCACAAGAGAGAATCTAGTCCTCAGCTAATCCTGCCAATTCTTCTTTGCCCTTGGAGAATATTCCTCTATAGATTTTGTGGGTTATTTTTGGCTTGTTTTGTTGTGGGCTTGGTGGGGGTTTTTTGAGCCAGTTTTGGTAAACAAGTTGAACTTGCTGAAGGCTAAAGATACAAAGAAATTTAGGGTGGTGACCTGAACATTTATGCTGAGACATTTTTGCAGAGCAGCTCTGTTACCAGCTTGCAAGCCCTAGGTAATTTGTTTCCTCTGTAAATCTCCCTGAAGAGGAGGCAAGTGTGAAGTATTTAAAAAACAAAAGCTTGTAGTCAATTTTCTGCCTTTCCTGGAGGTGGAGGAGAGAGCTATTATGCATGACCACAGGTTTTTGTATTTTTTTTTTCCTTCTCTTTCCCGATGTTTGATACTTGGGAGTGGGGTGATATTTTACATATTTATGTAAAATATGTATGATTAGAAATCTGTTGTTGATGCTTTGCATCTCAGTCCTGACAGGGATGCAAATAACCATCCAGTTTGGTAGGATAGGTATAATTTATGCCCCCAGGACACAGGCTGAGGATAACTGTGCAAGGCCACAGATATTTGCCTTTCCTTGAGCAAATTCAGTGGGAGACATTTGTCCAGGCTCCTTCCTTGTCCTGCTCTTTTGCTTAAGCTGGAAGGTAATGCAGTGAAATGTGCAGAAAAGTAAGTACAGACGCTTTGATATCAATCTTTTCTTTCTTGTTGGGCACAAGCTAACCAGAGAGCTCCTGCATCTGCTGCTGTGTCCCAGTGCTTGCCCTGGGAAGTGCTGAGCTGGGGCAAAAAGTTCTTCTTTAGGCTGTGACAGAGAAATATAATTTTCAGCACTGGTTTTGCTAGGAAATTCACTGTGAAAATAGTACTAGAAGCTGTCAAATTGAAAGGATTTGCAGATTTCTGAAAAAAAACCCCAATATGCCAAGCTGAAGTTGGGGTTTTAGGAACAGTCTAAGCATTGATATATGGGGAAATAATTATTTTCTTGCCTTGCTAGAGGGCTGCCAGCTTTCATACTGTCAAGAAGAATGCACATGTAACCTGAATAACACATAATCATGTCTCACTGGAACTTAAAGATATGATTTACAGGACTGACAGGCTCTCTGTTGTATCAGCATCGAGTGGTTGCAGCCCAAAGAAAAATGCACTTCAAGTACCTAGATAAGAATTAGGCTGAAAAATGTCATGTTTTTAATTTATGTCTCCGAGTAAGCCTCGTATGCAAAACATTTTTACTTCTGTCAGGAACATTAAACATAATGTTTATGTCCCCTTTTTATGTTACTGCAGCATTTTTGCAGTTTGGTAATAGGTATTTCTTTCTCTAATCTGTCTGTGCTCACTGTGTTTGGTGTTGCCCACTGCGTGCAACCTTAATTTCTGACAGTTTCATGGAAATCTGGGACAAAGCTGAGCCATGGTATTGCCTCTCACTGCAGGAGGAGGTATTTAAATCCCCAGTTTCATGTTGACAGCACTGTGGTGAAAACTTTCTTTCTTGGTCCCTTCTGCAGCCATCCTACGATTGCCAGTGTCAGTGTAAATAATGAATGGCTGAAAAAAAGGGAGCCAAGTGGCATTAGCTCCCCTTTCTATAAATACCTCATCTTCCTGCCTAATTTTCCCGAGGGAATTTGCTCCAATGTTGTTTGTTCTACAGGCTGGGGAGTGTGTTCATCTCCCTGCTTTCACAAGGGTCTGTCAGGGAGATCCTGTGAAGTCACTGGCCCAGCATCACTACTAAGCAAATATTTACTGAGTTAATTGATGGATGCTATAGATGATAAAACTTTGAGCTACTACAGACAAGCTTTTGTGTTGTAAGTGGATTTTTCCTCTCTCAGGGAAAGGCTGCCTCAGTCTTGAGCAGAAGGTGACAGGCACAAACTGAATTCTTTAGCTTTGTTCTGCAGCTGTACTCAAAGTCATCCTGCATCCACATTAATTTCCTACAAGGAGAGATTTAGAATTTCGAGATCCTGGCCTGAGTGTCCTTCTTCTGAAGGAACTTCATAAATGGGCACAGAGCCTTGCCATGTCATGGTTGGTTGAGGTCCTGAGGCAATATTTAGTGTAACAGAATAAGCAGTGCTCCAGTTAGCACAGTCATCTCTTATGCAGGGAGATGCATTTATGCCTTTCAAGACAAAGAACCTTTTCACTATATGTCCAGCTATTATTCTGTTAGTTCTTTGTGGGGAATTACCACATCTTTTGTTTTCCTTCAGGCAGGGAAAGAGTTTTGCACGTTCTCACTGAAAAGCCCAGTGTTTGAAGACACAACACTTACATGAGGATTAACTTTTTAAAAGACTTGGGGGTCCCTGTGGAGTTGCCTGAGCCCGTTGATAAAAGTTTGAATTTTCAGCCTAATGTATTAATTATGTTTGTCCAATTCCTAGAGGACCAGTAGATCAAATTAATCTTAATTAAATTTAAGGCTGTGATAGGAGGGGGAAAAAAAAGATAATACTGTAGAGTTTAAAGCTTGAAAGAGTCACTAGACAAGCAGACTGTTACTTTTTCTGATTAAAATGTAAATACATTTTAAATTAAATTCTAGTAAATACTTTTTAACTTACTCATTTTTAGACTGGAGTTAGACCTTCAGTATTAATATGGTGACTGCTGTGCTTTTGTCTTCATGGGAAGATTGCTTTTCAGACCAAAAGGTTGAAAGCTCTTTTGATAAAGCCTGGCTTGTCATGATAAGCCTGTAAATTATTTTGATGAAATTTGTGACTCTAATATTAATACTAGAAACAAAATTTCTATGGTGGATGTTTCCATGTTCTCAAAAGAGAAAAAGCTGGAAGTGATAAAGAAGGAAGCCACTCATATTTGTGTGCTCAAGTTGACTTAAATCTTCCATTCAGATCCTGCTCTAGGAATCCTTACATGTGTGAGACCATGCAGAATTACTTAATCTCTCAAGGATGTCTGCATTTTAATAAAACAGATGTCAGTTTTGCATCTTGAGGTCTATTTCTTGTTTCTGAGGAAAATTTTTCTTTTGATTTAAATCCAGCAGAAAGGGTTTTTTTTAAATATTTCTCTTTATCTGGCTAATATCACCCTCTTGTAGAGCAACAAAACATCTCTCCATTTCTTATTCTGTGGAGTGTATTTAGTGCTCTTTCTTGTCTCTTGCCTCATAACAAAATTTGTGTACACATAGGCATCACCAGAATGGGTTTTTTTCCCATTATATTAATTTTCAGTGTTTTAGAGCTCTGAAAGACAGTATTGGCTTTGGTCTTGTAGAAACATTCTTGTTAAGAGCTGTCATTTACTACTTCCTTTGGCATGTTTTTTCATCCACCTTGTCTTAAAACAATTCCTAGAAGCTTGCAGGAAGTTTAGCACAGGATGTTCTTGGTGGTATCCACTGACATAATTGATATATTTTATACATTTATGCCTTAGGTGGGCAACATGAAGTATCTGGTTTATGTTTGGGGGTGGTTTTGGCATGGCAAGACACTGACAGCAGTGTTTTGAACCTCCTGGGAAGTGAAAATATTTCCTCTGGAGTGTGATTTTGATTATAGATATTTTCTCTGTCTTCTGTTTCCCATGTGTCTGTCGTGTGCCTCCTTCCTTTATTTTAGCATCTTTATTTCACCCCAGCAAACAGGGGGGAAACTGTGGATTTATTATTAAACTCTAATAAGGGTGCACAAATTGTTTTGAAGTTCAAGACAAATGACACTGCTTGGGCAGTGTAAATAATGCATGGGTTACCTGACAGACTGGAGGCACTTCTAGAGTTTCTCACCTCATCCCATCTCCTGCAAACTGTTGGGAAAGGTCACCTTCCAGTTAGGCTGGGAACTGTTGCTTTCTTCATTAGGCTTAAAAAGATTTTCCCCATTTTCAATCTTTCTCCATTTTTTTTCTAAGCCTCATAATACAGGTGTGTAAGATGTATTTTGCTTTTCCATTATAACCTCGTATCTTAAGTGTTGTGATTTGGCCCCAAGTTTATTCCTCCATGCAAAGATGTGGAATAGCCTCTCTCAGCCTACAAAGAACAGTGTTTTATTCACATTTTTCTTGAATTTGTTTACCAATTTGAAGTTTTTCTTTTCATTCATCACCATGAATTGATTTTTTATGGCCAGAATTGCAAGTCTGAAAGTAGCTTTGAATGCATAAAATAACAATGTAATGAATGTCGTTTTAAACGAGAGCAGATTTGTGATTTTATTTATTTCCCCCACAAAAATTCTGGTGGTATATGATTAAAATGATGAAACATTGGATTAGGAATTGTTTGTTCAGAGGGATTTTATGTTTGAGTGTGTTCAGCATTGGTAATGACTATGCAGTGAACAAAACCAAACACAACTGAAATACTTTGTTGATAGTAGCAAGCAAAAAATATAGGCATTTTTGGGAAACTTAAAGGCTTTTACTTTTTTTTCCTTCTGGATGGGATGCACAAAAGTCCCTTTTGGTCATGAAGATTTTTAGTATCCTCACTTTGTTGTCTAGCAGTGGTGATTTAGAGTTACTCTGTTTTGACCATAATTGCCAGGCAAAAATAGTGTGGAAATATGAGAGATGCACAGAATGGTCAATACAGAGCAGAGAAAAGTATCCCTGTAAGCATGGTGGGGTTTTTTTGGGTTTTTTTCCAGTTTGCAGGGAGGTTGAGCATTTTGTGTTTGTTTTTTCTGTATGATCTGTTAGCTCAGGATTAGGCTCTTTTGTTTGTGGTGTAAATCCTGTTCTTGGCCTACAATGAATATTAATTAACTTCTGTACTCATATTATACCTGTTGCAGAATCAGCTCCTTACTAGTAAGGCAATAAAAGCAGAAATGAGATTATACAAGGAAGTCAAAGAGAATCTGGGATCAGATCAAGGGCAAACACCCTTGTTCCAAAATTATAAAACAGAGGAAGAGAGATAATTAGAAAAGTTGGAAAGTATTTAAGCATGAGGATTTCCTTTTTATGTGCACCCTTAACTTTTAGAAGGGCATACTGAAAGCATTACTTTTTAATAGACCTCAATAAAAGAAACATTAACAAGAAAACCTTTATAGAGGGAAGTGGTGGTTTTTTGTCATTCTTCTGGGTTTTTTTTTTGTTTTTTTTAACAAAGTGGAACCTTTTAGAAAGCTGACTCCTAGATCAGACTTGATTAAAGGAATATTATTTTGTAGTTGACCTTTGCAGGGCTCCTGATAAGTACTTGGCCATTGTTGGTACCTTTCATCACCTACAGGAAACTGAGGGAGGGACCTTGTCCTACAACAAAGGGGCTGTCATGTTTGTGATCCTCATGCAGGATCTGAGGAGAATATCTAGGCCAAGCTCTCCAGAAATCCTTGCCTTTCAGACTGTCCTGAGCTCTGTCCTGGCCAGAGGCCTGCTCCAGACTGGATTGCCCATTTTTTTAAAACCCACCCAACCAAAGGAAAAAAAAACACAACCAAAAAAACCCCAATCCTCCCCCCCAAAACCCCACATTTAAACAATAAACCACACTTTTAGAGTTCTTATCTCTATCACTTTGCTACCACTTTTAATGTGATTTATTCCCATTGCAATAGGAATTAGAAGTTATGCTCTATTGGGAACATTGCAGATTTTTTAGAAGGAACAGAGCAGCTCTGAGAAAACTGCCACCTTGTCCTTGCTGTACACTTAGATTCTTGATTCTTCAAAATAATGTGTCACTTTTTTTTTAAACCTGATAGTTGGCCTGAAAACAGGTTTGTTCTCTTTTTCTTTTCCCCTTTTTTCCTCCACATGCATTACTAAACTAATAAAGGCTATTACAAACCTTTCTTTTCATAGTTGCATTGATTTTTTTAAGGTAAATTTAACTTGGCATGTGATTTAACGTGCCTCATTGCATTATAATAAACCATTAATTCGTGAAGTAGAGGTCAATAATGAGGGGTTCAAGGGCTGTGGTCAGTGGCAATGATGGAGCAGAAGAAGAAAGGTCACAGTTGCTGAATTTTGTCACAGGTTGCTTTGAGTCAGAGCAGAAGGTTTCTGACTTTGTTGGGCAATATCAGAAGAGACTGGAAAACATCACCAGGAGTGCAGTGCTTTGATCTCAGGGGGCTCTTCTGGGTAGTCAGTGATTCTCACTGGGGATAAGTGCAAATGTAAGAAATGACATTTGAGGAAATGAAGAGATGGACTGAAAATTCTGGCATCCAGATGTCTCAATACTGTGACTCTTTTGTGATTCCCAGGTAAAGAGTAGCATGAACTGCTGAAAACTGTCAGGTTTTACAATTGTCTATAAAATTGTCTGCAAAAAAAAATCAAATTGATTTGAAATGCAGGAGTATAGGAAAAAAAATTACAAGGTTGGTAGAAGTTTTTAGGTGTTTCAGAGGCTGTGTCCATGTTGTGCTCTGTCTTCTCTTGGGATAAAAATTTAATGGATCCAAATTTTGATACAGCTTCAAAGTAACTTCTGATTACATCATGATGGGGAAACTCCTCCTCCTCCACCTCAGCTACAAAGAGAAAATTATTTGCACTAAAACTAATTTATTACTCCAGACCATGCTTAAAATAACTTTTATGACCACAGTGGCTGTAATGTGGTGGATGTCTGTAGGTGTATTGATGTGAAAACCCTTCTGCTTTCCTTTGAGGAAGGGATTTCAAAGAGCTGCCTCAATTTTTATTTTCCTTAATAAACAGGAAAGATTCAAGATCTTCCTGATGATACAGTTCCCCAGTGCTAGGAGGGGCCAGGTTCCTAATCTGTGCACAGAGTTAAATTTATACCAGTCTGAACCAAATGTTCTGTCATTCACCTTTTGGACCTGAGTTTTCTTAACTATGGAGTTACTCACTGTTCCTTCGTGCTGCTTCCCCACCCTTCTTTTAAAGGGATTTCTCTTTTCTGGCTTCCTTCTTCCACATCTTGAGAAGTCTCACACAACAAATGATATATTATATCATATAATAGAATAAATTCACACAAGGCAAGATTAGCATATTTTTTAGACAAGCTTCTTTGTTAACTTTTCACATGAGTACTGGGCATTTTTATGGTGTGCTTTGCCCTTCTGAAAAAGTGAGAGAGCCTGACTTTTCAGGCTACAGCAGGACATTGCCTGGATTATTTCAGCTCTCATTTCACAGGAGGACCAGCAAAGGAAGGACTTGAGAGCAGGCAGCTGGGAAATTAAGTTGCTTTGCTACTGAGCACAGTGGACATTGTGGTAATCTCTAGTGCTGATATGCCAAGGATGGATGTTGTTTTATGCTAATCTGTCCATGTTCTCTGTTTTGCTGTTTCTGTGGAATGTCATGTGGTTTTTGATGGGTTTTTTTCCCCCCTTTGCTGAACAGGAAAATTGAACAAGAAAGGTCAGCTAGAAGAAAAAGCACAGTTACTTTTCACAGCCTAGTTTCTACTGCTCTGAGCACCTGTGGCAAACAATCTCCCCTTCTGAACCAGTGGTAGGATGGGAAAAAACCTAAAATAAAAGCATTGTCCTTGGGTGGTGCAGAGGGGATGCAAAGGGTGAACAGGGGTATGATGGATGTTTTTGCCACAAGGCAGTATCTAGAAATTGATATTTAGAATGTTCCTCAAGTCCCACCAAATGTGCTAAGCCTGAGCATCAAGAGCTGAGCATTCCTGTTCACATTTCAGAGTGACCAGTAAGAAACCAACCCCTTCTTGCACTCTCCTGCTCCTTTCCAAAACCCAAATTATTTTTCTTACTGCTTTTTCTGAAACCCACGTGTAATGCTTCCCACACATCTCTTAAGCTACTCCAGCCCTTGTCAGAGGTATGGGAATTGATGCAGTTTTTGAGAAAATTCCCAGTCTTATGATGTCCCTTTGTGGGCATGGGTGGTGAAGTTAATCACACCAGTAACACCCTTTGTCTGTTTCCCATTGCTGTGCTCTCTGTGGTTATCCTTTCAGTCTGTAGTGGTATTTGAAGACAATAATCTCATCTTCCTAAATAATACCCTGTTCTCAGTTTTATTTGCTTACCCCATGCAAGTATCTAAAGAGACAGGTTTGTCTTTTGTAGTGCTAGCAAGAAATCCCAGGTCTGTTGAGGTGTAAAACCAACTGTGTATTGACTTCAGGAAAGCAGAAACTTAGCCTCTGCAGGTTTTTTTAATTAATAATCTCTCTTTGGTTCAATTGAAAAAATAATAATTGTAGGGTTTCTACTAAGATACGCCTCTAGCAGGTAGATTAAGGGGTTGCATATGAATATATTTGACATTGTAACTTTAATGCACTGAGGTTCAGAAGTGGATCCAAGCTGAATACGTGAAAAGAATTCTTATAATACCTGAGACTAATATAATTTGTCTCTTATTTCAAAATATAAATAGTGCTGATTGATTTTTAATTATTAAACCTGATCCTTGCAGAGTTTGAAAACCAAACATTGTGGCAGGTGAAATCTAAAAGTAAAATCAGGTTTCATTGTCTACTCTGTAAGAAACTGAAGCTGAAAAAATGCAGAAGAAAACAAGGAAACAGATTGTGACAATAGCCACTGTAATCTAATATCTGGCTGTGAATAAACCAAGGCTGACATTGATGAACAGAACCAAGGAGAGTATAAACACTCAAAAGGTGGCAATAATAATAGAAAATATCTATAGTAATCTTGATCTCCTTTGTCAATGAAGATGGACAACTTTTGGACATCAGGCTGGATTTACAAAGCTTTGCATCAGTATAAGTAACATGAGTAACATTTTGAGTTCTGTTGTCTTCCCCTCAGATTTCTGGCTCTCTTTATATCCATCCCACTCTTGGGTGGTATTGTATTCATCTCTTTAGGATAACTATTCTATAGTCCAATTTAGGTCACGCATTTTGAAATCATCCTGTTGAATATAATCTTTTAAGTGTCTGACTTGTACATGAGTGGTGAGGAGGCTTCCTTTTCTTTTGGCATTCTGACAAAATGATGCAGCATCTTAGCCCATCAGAGAGAAGGGCTGGGCATTTGTGTGGCAAATGTGACAAATCTGTCTGTGGTACATTGGGAGAGCCTGTACTTCTAGAGGTGCTGGGAGTAGTCTTGCATTGTGTATCTGGTGAAATGAGCAATTTTGTTAGTCAAGGATCTTTCACAAATGTACCTGGTGCAGAGTTAGACATTGAGATGTTTTTTGGGGGTCTCAGTATCTCCCCGTAGGGTAGAAGGTGTGTATTGTGTCTTTTCATTTTAAATTCATTACTACTTCTAAAATGGGGATTACAGATGCATCACACTAAAGGATATGTTGTCTTTTGACCTTGCCAGTAATGCTTTTATCTTTGCCTTGCAAAGAGGCTTTTCCCTGTGCACTTACCCATGAGCTCCTGAAAGGCCAAAAGAGGTAAAAGCTGAATTTGGAGAAGGTTTTTTGTTAGTTTTTGATTTCTTTAGCTTTGTTTGTTTGGGGTTTTTTTCCCTAGATTACATAAATGGCTGATTTAGGAACAAAATATTATGTTAAATAAATGGGTGTGTGATGATTTCAAGTTCTTTTTCCTGTGTGCTGCATTGCCATCTCAACACTCTGCCTCTTTTCCACATCCTCAAACCCTGCTGGTGTGCATCAAGAAGAGGCTTGCATTAGAAACAGGAAAAAAAACCAAAAAGGGAGAGAGTTAATTACAGCTGCTTATAATGCTGTGGAAGAAATGTTTTAAAAAATAGTCAAAAAGGCCTCTTCCCTCCTATTATTACTAATTTCCCAGAGAAATTGGTAATAATTTCCCAGTGGTTCTAGATCTGTTCAGGTGACCACCTCTCCTCACTTTGAAGCGTGTGACTGCACTTTTTCAAGACAAGGTTATGCCAAACTAATTGATTCTTTTCCCCCCTTCTTATTAAATAAGTTTGGCTGGGTCACATTTACTTGGATTAAATACAAGCAAAAAGAAAACTCACATTGGTTCAGGAAGTTTGTTTTGTGGTTCTTTGGAAAAGAACATTCTGTCCACTCTTTGTAAAACCAATACAAACAGTCTTTTGGCACACACACTATTTTTTGTAGATACCTTATTTTAAACTATCTCTGTTATTTTGCAAGATTAAGTATCACAGTCCATATTTCCTGGATAAATCCTGCCTTGTGCAATTGTGCTTTCACTTTGGAAGTCACATCTGCAGTGGTAGGTGGTAGTTTAACACAATTAAATCTCCTAAACATTATTTGAGATCTGGTGATGAAAGATACTGAATAATGGAAATGGTGATTATAAATTTTAGGATAGTAAATGTGGTTTATGTAATAGCACTTATTTAGAAGTGGTTATATCTCATTGTAGGAATGATCATGTAAATATGATGTTAAGGAAAAAGAGCTGTAGAGGCACAGAGTAAAAGTGCAAGAGGTTTTTATTTATTTTGTAATTGAGGAATTGTGTATGAGTTTTGTGGAGAAATGTCTTCTTCCCTTTTAACTTTTTAAAGGATATCATTAAGCTACTCAGTGCTACTAAAGGAGTACTGGGGTAATGCATTTCATGTGCTTGTAGCAGGCATTTCTCACACTTGAGAATCTGGCAGGAGCTGCCAGAACTGGGAGTAACAGCAGAGAAGGAAATGTGCACTGTGCAACCTTAGTCAAACAGGGAGCAATCTCTGGTGCCCTCTTTTGATAATATATTTGGTGGAACCAGCTAGGGGAGGATCTTAAGTGATATTAATAAATTATTGGACTGATTCTTCAAGTGTCTATAATTTCTACTGGCTTGGGCTCTTACTGGAAGGGAAAACAAAGATATCCTGTACCTTGTAGGAGGCAGTCCTACATGTAGTAAATAATATTCCTAGAGAGTGATAAAAGCAAATGAAATCTGTCCTGTAACAGCTTTGAATTGATCTGAAGGTTTACACACACACATTTGGATGTAAGTTTTGAGAGCTATGTTTTTTAACATACAAGGAAAACACAATTAAGAACCCCAACCTTTTGAACTTTGTGTTTCCATACATTTAAATCCAAAGACTAAAGTATTTTGAATGTCATGTCTGTCTTATCTTTGTAGCAAAGCCTTTTCCTATAATTAAAAAGGCATAAATTTTTCTAATTGTTGCCAAATCAATCTGAACCTCCCACACAATCATTTCACCCTTCCCTCCCCCTCCCATCATTGTCTGATATTTTGTTTGGACAGTCATTATTCATTAACTGTGTTCATGTCCAGGGCAGCAAACAGAAGAATCACATTAGCAAGGAGGAGCTCAGAAACTCACCAGTGAAATATGTTTTTTCCTTTTCTGTTTTACATTGAATTCAGATGAGAATCCCAAAACCTGTAACAAATTCCAGTGATAAGGAACCTGGAAACAATAAGTGAGCTACTGTTTGGTGCTTCCTTTTCTTAGCAGAATTCTTTAGTCTTCCATTCTCCTGAGAAGAATTCATTTCTATGTGAGAAGCTGCTGAGATTATAAGTTACTGTTGGAAAAGAGTTGTAGTCTGTCCTTTTTTTCCTTTCTTACAGAATCACACACAATCATTAGGTATTTGTGGGAGGGACCTCTGGAGATCATCTCATCCAACCCCCTTGCCAAGGCAGGGGTCACCTAGAGAAGGTTACACAAGAACAGGTGGGTTGTGGAATCTCCAGGAAAGGGAGATTCCACAGCCTCCCTGGGCAGCTGTTCCAGTGTAAAGTTCTTCCTTATGTTAAGGTGGAACTTACTGTGTTTTAGTTTATGGCCACTGCTCCTTGTCCTGTCTCTGGGCACCACTGAAAAGAGCCTGGCAGCACCTTCTTGGCACCCCTTTGAGATATTTACATGTAGTGTTGAGATCCCCTCTGACTTCTCTTCCCTGGACTAACCAAGCCCAGCTCCCACAGTTTCCTATTGAGAGAGGCACTCCAGACCCCTCATCAGTGTTCTGTCCCTCTGCTGCTCCAGTAGCTCCTTTTCTGTCCTCCTCTGTCCTCCTCTGTCCTCCTCTGTCCTCCTCTGTCCTCCTCTGTCCTCCTCTGTCCTCCTCTGTCCTCCTCTGTCCTCCTCTGTCCTCCTCTGTCCTCCTCTGTCCTCCTCTGTCCTCCTCTGTCCTCCTCTCCCTTCCCTTTATCCATGTTTTGAAGGGAATGAAATGGGCATGGAAGGGTGAGAGTCTTGCCTGAGGTCACTGAGCTGGGAAAGGCTGAGGCTCAGGAATGGAAAGCAGCCTGTGCTGCCTTAAGGTGTTGTGCCCATGGGTTGTCCTTTCTTCTGTGAGGCTTTCCTGCTCAGAAAAAAAAAAGAAAAAACCAACATTATTTGTTTATCTCCTCTTCAAATATTAAAATGTCATGTTTTCAACAGAAATAGGTGATTAGCAGAAAAACCACCAGTAGAATCTGGTCATATTAGTAAGCAGATTGATAAGGTTTAGTACAAAAACTAGCACAATATGCTACTTCATTTTTACATGAATGTGCAACCACTGGATCAATTTAGATTGACTGACTTGACCTATTCTCCCTTGTCCCAACTCATGGGAGTTGACTTGGTCCTGCTTCTTCCTAGTTCTGTTGCTATATCAAATTGATCTGTATGTTTTAATTACTTTTAATTGGATTTATTGTAAATGGCCTTGCAAGGGAGAGGAAATGGAACCTCTCATAGAGGCCACAGGATTGGGATAATGCCAAAATGAGGGCCTAAAGAGAGTAATTCATAAGAAAATTCTGTTGTAAAATTGCTAAAATTTGAAGAACTGGTCAGTGCCTGGAATAGTGCAGTTGTGAAGCTGGAAGTGACTTCTGTTGCAACTAAGTTAGAATGAAGTGTTGGATATGAATAAAGACATGAAATTAAAAAGGGTGAATGTCTTGAATGTCGGATTCAAAACTGAGGGGTAACAAAATTTGAAGGGTTTATGGTGGAGTCTGTTCAGTTATCCTGACCATGAGGTTCCTGTTAGCTGTACAGAGAAGTTCTTTTTGGCATTACTGGTATTTAGGAAACTCACACTGACAGTAGTGGATGAACTCCAACCAGAACTGTATTTCTCCCTGTCATGCACTGAGGGAAATCACATTTTAAGAAGTCAGGGATTAGCAAGCTGAACTCATTGTGTAACGTGCAGTGGAATTGCAAAGCTGTTTCTTTTCTGGTTTTCAGTGATTTGTCCTGTTGGGCAGCTGCCTTCTGAGTGCCTCTGGAGAGATGCCAGCCAGCTGAACTAAGCAGCAGCAGGGACAGCACCTACCCAGGCTGAAGCTCTAAGCCCAGGCACGTGGCATTTGCACAAGTGATCACTGGTGAGTTGTACAGGAGCACAGCTCCTCTCTTTCCTCTCCTCTCTTCAACAGCTGGCATCTGTTGCAAACTCTAAGTTTCTGGATGCACAGACTGGCCTGCCTTGCTTGTTTTTCCCAGAGTGTGACTGATGGGCTTAGAGAATATGAGAGTTATCCAGGTTACCAGCTAATCTTAGGAAATCCTTGCTGTTTGTTTGTGTGTTTATGGATTATTTCCCCTCTCCCTCCACAGAATGAGCAACGTCCTGGTGAGGCCAAACTTCAATTCTGTAGCATTTGTGTCTTATACCAGATGATATCACTGTGCTTTTTTAACCAGAGGAGATTTTATACCCTCTTCCTTAGTGCTTCATAGCCTGGAAATCCAAGCTGTGGGCTTCTGATAACAGAAGTGGTAGTGACTGGCTGCTGTCAGCACCAGGGTGATTAAAAATGTGTGTGTGTGTGCTGGTTCACTCCCTTTCCAGCTGAATAGAAAATGAAACTGCCCAAAGCCTTTTATGTAAGTGCATGGAATTGGGGTTTTTTTCCTGTTTAAATCTCTGTGGGCTGTGTGCAGACAAACTTCATCCCCAGCTTCCTTTTGAAGATGCTGTGTACAGAAAAGAGTGAGCTTGTTCTGACCTCTGAGGCATGATCCTGTTCCCAGTTTAATACCAGACATAACCTCTCTACAAAAGGCAACAGCTAACCATTAATTTTTTTAGGGGAAGGTGGTTTCTAGTCAGTTTTTCCAATCTGTGATTTTCCTTGATAAAACAATGGCAATCTGCTTCTTGCAGCAGCTGAAATGCTGTGATTCTTTGACAGCAATTGTGTGGAGAGCTGCCTTACACCTTGTAACACCCTGCTTTATTTAAGACTGCCACGCTGGGCTGACTGCTGTTTTCCTGGGAGTGTGGCACCAAGGAATTATTGATGAGGTGTAGCCTGGTCTGTAAAACACACTTTTGCTATTTAAAACAACATATGTGCTCTTAGCTATAGCTAAGGCTTTAAAAAAATCTCTGTGGAATCATTTAAAAATCTGTGTGGAATTTGGAGGAGATAGCCCTTCTGTTGATGGAAAGAATCCCATTAAAGCATCAGCATGACACAGCTCAGCATCAGGTGCTGAATTGTCCTGTGAATCACAGTAGGGACTTGGTGCTTTAGGCAGAACTACCTGAAGGTCTCATCTGGAGCAGCAGGAGGAGCCCCCTGTAAGGATGGGTACAGGAGGGGTAAAATGCATCCAGGGCACTTGTCTCTGGCTCTTTCAGGTTCTTGCCATATTGTTAAAAAGGCTGGTTGGAATATTTGGATAAAGACCTGAAGGTCAGTGATGTCCTGAGCTGTACATGCTGCCTTGATTAGCAACAGAGTTGGAAAATTACCCCGGCCTGAAAAATTATGAGGGTAATTCTGCTTTATGCTGGAGGGGGCAAAGGCAGAGCAAGGAATATAAGTACATTATTTCAAGGTCCAGTAGCCTATTAAGCCAGACTAAAATAAGTAGGCTTTAATTAGTGGAAAGTTTAGGAAAACAAATTTGGTGCTATTGTCACATAACAGGTTGGAACATACCTGTCCTTAAGTTCCTTTCCTTTTTATTGCTGCTGCTCCTCCTGCTTCAGTTCAAGCATAGCAGCTGCTATCTTGGGAACCACTGAAGGTAGATGCAGTTCCTTTCTGCTGCTGGAGAGCTCTGAACCCCAGCACTTAAATAATACAGCAACTTTAGTGCTAACAGCAGCAGCTTTGGAGGAGAGAGGTTTTCAAATTGTTGCAGTTGATTTTTCAGGGTGTGTAGAAATAGAGGAAGCAAGGTAGTTATTTTGAAGCAGTGTTGTTTTATTTAAAATCGTTGTCACTTGGGTAGGTGCACTTCTTTTTCACTTGTAAAATATTTTCAATTATTAAAATTTAGAGGCCACAGATTTTTCTAGAAATTCAGAGAATTCAAATTTTCAGAGAATTCCAGCAGAAGCACATCTGTGTCTTGGTCAGGGGGACACCAGTTTAGGACAAATGTCTGTGTGTGGTGTCTGAGGTGTCAGTCTGACTCACAGGATGGAATGTCTGCGTGGGGGAGAAGGCAAAACCTTTGCTCCCTTGTAACGTGGGTGGGAAACCATCTCTGTGTGGAGAGGTTCCTTGTTCCTTTTGAAACTGCAGATCATCAGGAAGGTGCATTGAAAATTTACTTTATTCACAAATAAAGACTGAGTCAAGCCAGTTCCTGCTTATCAGGTCAGGTGGTGATTGTGCTGTGACATAAATCACAGTGCTCTGAGTACATCCAGTTCCATGGGTTTGCCTATGGCTGCACTTAAGAAATGAGTGTGAACTCAAATGCAGGTTTTTAGTTTGTTGTTTAGGTTGTTCCCCCCCTATTTCTGAGAGCACTATAGAGCATAGAACTTCAAGTGCAGGGTGTCTGGGGAGTGTCCTGCCCTTGGGGTTGAGTAGTGTTTTGCACTTTGCTTACAATTCTGCTCCATTACTGTTTGTTACCTGCAAGTGCAGTGTAGACTTTTGAAATTACAGTTTGAACCTTCGTCTGGAAGCTGAATTTTCTTACACTTTTTCTTTATTTTTTTTTTATTTTATTTCTAGTTCTTCTTAATTATAGTGTCAGAACAGTATTATCATAGAATCATACAATATTTTACATTGGGGGGATCTTTAAAAACCATCTAGTACAGCCCCTTTGCAATGGGAAGGGACATGTTCAAGTAGACCAGGTTTGTCAGAGCCCCATCCAGCCTGGCCATGAATATTTCCAGGGATGGGGCATCCACCACTCCTCTGGGTAACCTCTTTTACTACCTTCATTGTAAAAAACATCCTTATATCCATTCTAATTCAACCTTCTTTTACTTTAAAACCATTATCTCTTCTTGTCCTATTGCAGTGGGTCCTGATAAAAGTCTGTCCTCATCTTTCCTGTAAGCTCCCTTGAAGTACCAAATCACTGAAGTGATTAGCTAACAGAAATATTACAGAATCAGGTAAATGAATCTCCTGCCTCAGTTGGATGCTGAAACACACTGGCAGAAATTGTAAACCATCATTAGCCTGCAGAAGATTAATAGTTAGCTACCAATATCTGTTTTGAAACTCAAGAAGAATGATAGCTTAAGCCATTGGTATAAATCAAACCATCCTTTTGTTAACATAAATTTTGCTTAGATCTAAAACCACTGGATGGATATTTCTGATGATTTTACTACAGTAAAATTTAACTTCTGTTTCTTGACAGGAGTAAATGAGAGATAATGAGATTTTATTATCTGCTCCAATCACCTGTGGCTTTGATTTAAAAAAAAAAAAATTCCTTGGAACCATTGGATTTTTTTTTTTTTTAAATCTTGTAATTCAAAACAAATGGTTACCCTATCTTTTAAATCCTGAGACCTGGCTGGTCAGGTGGGGGATGTGCTTTAGGACAGGTCACTGCATGTGGTGAGGGCTGCTGCTGCCCATGAGCCTGGCTCTGCAGGAGGAAGCTCAGTGTCACAAATGAGAGCCACGCTGCTCGCCGAGTGTTGACAGCTTGTCATTACAGACTGTGTTTTTTCCTCCTGGCTGGTAGTTGAAAAGGTTTAGAAATGATCATAATCTCTTTCCTCCAGTGATTTGGGAAGTATCAGTGTTTGTTCTTTCCAGATTTAGGGGGAAAAAAAGCCCACTCTGCTTTTCATTTGTGCTGAGTTTGCAATGATTTTATTGTCTCGATTGGATTTTCGTAGCGTATCCAAAATCGTTAATGTCCCGTGGAGTGAGAGGATGTGAAGAAAAGAAATGGAGAAGGGAGAGGAGGGACAGAATGGTAGATAAACACATTGGGGTTTTCTTGGGTTTAGGTGGGGTGTTTGTTTTACAGCAGCTATTCCTGGTAGCTAGGGGAGCACGTGGAGAGGGTGGGGTGACAGTGGTGTGTCATGGAATATGGCACTTGCTCACCGTGTGGCAAGAAGGAATTGTGATCTTCTCTCTCCTTTTATCTGGGCTTATAGAAGAATTTTATTGCTTAATGCATCAGTGTGGCCATTCTCTGCTCTGGGCATGCACACTGGGATGCTCAAAGTGGAATTGTGAGCTCCAGTGACATAAAAACAAACCCAAGCACTTAAGTCCCCTGTAGGGTGCAAGTGGAGAGCACCTTTGCCCTCTGCCATCAGAGGGACAGGGCTGGGTGAAGCCAGTCAGTCTGACTTGGCTCCCACCTTTGTTTGGAGGTTGCTGTGGTGATGAATAACCTTTGCAGAGGGTGTGTGAGCCTGTGTGTGCTCCTGCCTTGCCTCTGGCAGATCAAACAAAGCCCAGGGCTTCTCACCCCCGCATCGGAGCGTGTACCCTGGAGGTGGATTGGGCTCCCAAAATAAGTGAAACCTGCTGTCTCAGAGCTGATTATTGACATGGTAGAGTCTACTCACCTCTCCCCTGGTTGCTTTCCCAGCAGGCAGCAGGAGCCTGGGTGATGGCAAGCAGTGCCTTTGTTCTCTTGCGTGGCAGGGGAGCTGATGTGCCTTATTTTGTGCCTTATT
>VZRH01007018.1:315882-410387 GCA_013397555.1 Urocynchramus pylzowi | reverse complement strand
GGGGGGGGGCGGGTAAGACTGTGTCATCAAGGAGATGGGTGTTGGGAGGGAGCAAAGGAGCTGTTAGTGAAGGGGTTGTACCTTTTGCTTGTGTGTTTTAAAGAATTATATGGATTAGCAGCGTGTGGAGAAAAAACAGCCTATCAGGAATCATTTACAGATATATAGTAGGATTATTTATAGAGGGAAAATTAGAACTGGATTTATACAGCTCACTGTATCTGGTCCCTAGATTACTATGGAGGTTGTAGTGATACTGAGTCTCAACAAAATATCCTTTAAGAAAAATTTTGCTTTTTTGGACTGCTGCATCTCTGTGCTCTGTTCAGTATCGCAGAAACATGTGAAGACAGACTTGTAGCCAAATACTAATCTCACAAACTCTACAGAAGTAAACTAACACCATCTGTGGCAGTTTTTACTGCAAATTACCACGACATGTGAAATGTTTCTCAGTGATTAGTAGAGCCTTGTCATGGGAATAGTGTCACAAGGCCTCCTTGCAACATGGCTCTCATTTCCAGATGTCTCTGTTTTAGATCTATAGGAAAGGATGCTTGATTATATCTCTTCAGTAAAAAATAAGATTCTTCTTCTCAGTGTGCCTTGAATGTTAATGCAAAGCAGAAAAGAAAGAAATTAAACCAAGCAGCATGAGTAGCACATATGTAAGTAAAAAGTTTTCTCTATCACAAACCTACTCCCCAGACGCTGAAAAGCCAGTTTTATCTGTCCCCTCCTGCTTGTTCTCAGGGCCTGTTTCCCTCTCCTTGATCTTGNGTGCCTACAAGAAAGATGGAGGGAGACTTTTTACAAGGGCAGGTAGTGACAGAACAAGGAGGAGTGGCTTCACACTGAAAGAGGGCAGGCTTAGATTGGATATTAGGAAGAAATTTTTTTCTGTGAGGGTGGTGAGACTCTGGAACATGTCCAGAGAGGCTGTGAACACCCCATCTCTGCAAGTGTTCAAGGGCAGGTTGGGTGCGGCTGTGTGCAACCTGGTCTAGTGGGAGGTGTCCCTGCCCATGGCAGAGGGGCTGTAAGTAGATGATCTTTGAGGTCCCTTCCAATCCAAGCCATTCCATGATTGTGTGATTGTGTGATTTGTTGGACTGTTACCCCCTAACTTTTATATGTGAAGGAAGGTAACTTCTTGCAGCTCCATCCTCATTTTGTCTGTTTTAAGACCATTGATTAGCACTTCCCTTTAGTCCTGGCAACTGGTTCTTGCCTATTGTGCACATTTGGTTTCTCTCCAAGGGTGTGGCAGCATTTGGCACTTCTCTAGAGAGGAGGCTGTGAAGGAGACAGCAGAACACATCCTGAATCTGAGTAGGCACAAATGTGCTTTCTACAACAATCAAAACCACCAGAAAATAGCAAATTAAGATTTATAATTGTGTTCTTCAGAGGCATTTATTAACCCTGGCAGACAGAACACATTTCTGAGAGCTTCCCTTTTTGGGGAGCAAGACTATGCATTTATTTTGCTTGGTTTTCTTTATAATTCAGCTTCTTAAGATGGTGGGTCTCATGTGCTGACCTACCACTACAAGAACTTCCTCTTTCCACTGATGATCTAAGAAAAAGCAGTTCCTAACTTGTGTAATTCAGAATCTCACCATCTCAGATAATGAAAAAAATTGACTGATCCAAGCTTTTTAGCTTGGATTTTTTGTGTATTTTTAATGTATTTTTTCATGACTTAGAAAATGACTAAATTATTATATTCTTCCCTAGAATCTGATTGCTAACTGACATGGCCATTAGAGGCTGAGCTGGTGAACGGCATATGAAAGGGAAGACTGACCTGATTAGAAAATAAATGAGGACAAGGGAAAAAATATTCTCTTTTGATAGGAGCACCCTTAGTATAATAGGAACAATAAAAACATGTTTAAGTGCAAATGTTTGACTATTCCTTCTGTTAGCAGCTTTTTAATAGTGATCTGTATTTGAAATCTGAGGAGTTTAAAATCTTCCAGGATAGAAGCAATTTGTCAAATATTTGTAATTTAAATAAAAAAAGGGAAGAAAAAGTTCGAACTCTTCTAATATTGTCCAGAACCATTAAAGCTAAGTGCTGGAGGTATGCTGCAAGTGTAAAACAAAAAAGAAAAAAAAGCCCACATAATTTTTATTGCTTTGGGAACTTAAGATGGAAGGGGCATGTGAATGGATGGTCAGAATGAAAAGCTGTCCCTGAAGCCTGATGGGAGTTTAGTCTCTTCTGATACCCTCAAAACTGTGTCAACCCTTTCCATGAATATTTCATTGTCTTTTAAAAGGAAAATTATCATGATTCTAATACATCACCTGTTTTTAAAAAATGTTTTCAAAATACTTCTTCCATTCCTTCCCTACATCCTTCACTAGTAGCCCACTGAAATACATAAAAGTTTAATAAAAGGTTAATGAGTGCTACACAAAAGGTTAACAAGAGCCAGAATAAATCAAAAATTTGATATATTCTTTAGATGTTAGTGAAAAAATACTGTTCTGGTTGGCAATCAATGGGATCATTGACGTACATGGGACCACAAATGGGCTACAAGTTCATATTCATTTATCATTCTGAGTGTACTTTGAGTTTTCCAGGAAAGGTGAAATTTAAAACAACTGTAATAGCTATGTATATGCAAGTGACTAGATGGCTCATGGGATAGGAGATCTAAAATACTAACCATTTTCTCTTTATGTCAGTTGCTTACACTCAGCTGCCAATTGCCATTCAGAGGGCACTTGAGAGGAAGAATTTACTGTGTTTCCTAAATAAATAGCATTTTTTTACAGCATGGAAAACTCTCCATGCCAGCACATCAGTTGCCACCTTACTAACTTGCACAGCTAATGAAAATAATCTAGAGAGGAACAATGAAAAGTACCTTTGTTTTATTGAGCTATTGAACATTCTCAGTGAATAAACAGAAGACATCTTGAGTGGATAGTTCCCTTGGTACTGGTGAAATCAGGTGCAGTACCAGTGCAGAAGAAACTGCTGGGCAGATTATCTCTATTTCAGATTCTTTATTTGTAACATTGCTAATCTGATTTTATCTGAATGTTAGAAAATTACAGAAGACTATTTATGTTTGTACCTTTACACAGGAGATGATAAAGAGATGATAGGCTAATGTGTCTGACCTCTTTTGAGGTTTACCTTCAGTGCACTGTTGGAAAAGATTTTGGTTCTATTAGGGCAGCAAGGAAAACCCAATTTCAGACAGACCCTCAGATTAAGTACCATATATTTCTGTTTTTGTTGTGCACTTGTTGTTAGGTATTGTCTGAGGTACAGAACATGAATGTGCGTCTTCGTAGCCTCAGTCTCTTCTTCCTTTTCCTCTTTTTCCTACTTTGACATTTAGACTTACCGTTAGAATATGTCCTTAGGGACAGAGATTGTCACATCATGATATTCCTTTGATGAGGCCTGATCCTTGCTACCTCCTTTCCCTTTTAAGGTTTCTTTCTCTGCTTCTTTTCCTTTATGGTTTTTGGGTGTTCTGTGTCTCCATCCAGTCCTCCCTTCCAGCATCTCCAGTATTCTTCATGGGACACCAGTTTCTGTAAACAGTGCAGCTTGAAATGTGACAAAAAATTCAGGTTTAGGAACTCAAAAGTTATTGTTTCAATACAGTGTTGTTTTTAAGCACAGTAAAAACTGCCTAGCAAGGTGTCTTGAACTTTCTTGCAGGTTGTGGACTCCCCATCCTTGGAGGTGTTCAAAACCAGGCTGGATGAAGCTCTGCGTAAACTGGTCTAGTGGAAGGTTCCCTGCCTATGGCAGGGGATTTGGAACTAGGTGATCTTTAATGTCCCTTTCAACCCAAACACTTCTATGATTCTACTGCAGAGGAAGTAGAAATAAAAATTAAGCAGTGATACAGCAAAGCCTTTAGAATAACTAAGTTACCTTTAATGGCTGACTCTTCTGTCACATGGCTGCTGTGAGGCAAAAATCAGTGCAGACCTAAGCAGGAGATGTCACTTTTTAGGTCGATCCATGTAGTCCAAGGATGAAGTCTAACTCCTGGCCCTGCACAGCACCATCCCCAGGAGGCACACCCTGTGCCTGAGAGCATTGTCCAAACACTTAAGCTCTCTCAGGCTTAGTGGGCTTTCCTGGGGAGCCTGTTCCAGTGCCCAGCCACCCTCTGGGTGAAGAACTTTGTTCTCTCCTGCAGGGCTTCTAAGCAAAAGCACCCATGTGAGTTCAAGCAGCCCTCAGGATCATCAGGTCAGCAATGCCCTGAACCACAGAAGTGTTTGATAAGGTATGTACATAACACGCACTAACACTGGGCTTGCTTTTTCCTTATCTGCTGTCCATACAGTATACCTTTGTGACTACAAATCGCCTCCAGAATGATGAGTTGCAGCTCTATGTTGTTTCAGAACAAGATTTTGGGAGGAGGGGTCACACCTGACAGGTTTTCCATGTGTCACCTGATATTACTGATACACTTGATGGGCAGCTGACAAGTTTAGATAGAAGTTATGGCCATAATGCATTTATCTCAAGCAGCTGCTATCAAATAGTGTTTAACTAGTCAAAGGAAATGTATGTTAAACAACTTACAAAAAAAAAAAAAGGATGGAATCTTATGTATAGTTGCCAACATGTGGAGTTACTGTAGATAAATAATTTTTGAAATTATGTGCCACAGTGTTTACATTAAAATGCACAGATACTTGCATCTTAATTATACAGGTTTCTGCTAAATGATTTTAAATTAGTGTAGAAAATGAACATTTTAGCTACACCTTCCTAATCTAGTCTAACAAAATATGGCCAAGAATTTCCTTACATACATTGTTTTATAATGCAACACAGAAATCTCCCAGAATTGGTAATTTACTTCATATAATTACAGTTATACAGAAAAAATAGGCAAATTTAACTGGAAACACTCACTTAAAAATCCACTCACAAAAAAAGCATCAGTGTATATAGATAGCAGTAATTTTTGCAAGTCTATCACTTCATTAGTTTAAAACAAAAAATCCCAAATACAGCTGTTTCCATATGCCCAAGCTCCTTAGACTGGACCATTTTATTTTAAATATTGTAAAGCCACTTCTGTAAGACACCACTCTCATAGGCTAAATACAGAAGCATCATATTAAGAAGAGTGACTTTCTGAAGTCTGGGTGTGAGAAAGCTGACAGTGACATAAGTATGTGTCAAAGATGAATAAATACAAAAACTTAAAATTCAAAACACCAGCAATCTCATGCATAAATTTATTTATTTATTTTTTTAATTAAGGATGTAAAAGATTTAAATGTCAGAACTATAAGTCGGAATTGTTTATAATGTCAAGTGATGCATGTTGCACATTCTTTCTATATTCTATTGATCAACCAGAACCTGGGATAATAATTGTAGATGATGGAGTACATTTCATGTGCAAATGCACATGGATTTTAAGTGAATTTGGAAGAAAAACTCTTTCATATTGAAGTCTTAATAACTGTTTTGTTCAACCTGCACCAATCCTTGTGGTAATTATTTTGCTTAATTCTGACATTTCTAACAGTAATTAGTATTAGTGGGATTCCTGCAGGGCATTGTGAGGCAAGGAGAACTTAGTCTGATGATATAATATAGTAATTTGATAAAACTTGTTAAAGATGTAAGAGAATCAATCACGATAGAAGCAGAAAGAACTACAGTTTTCCTTTTGCACACATTTCATGCTATTCCATTTCAGCTCATAGAATTAGTCTTGTTATTTACAAAGTAAGATTGTGCTTTGAGCCTGCTTTCCTAAAAAAACGAAGAATATGTAATCATGCCATCTGCAAATGCCTTCCCTGCAGTCCTGGCTACCACCTTCAGAGACAATTGCAAGTCAGTTTGACAGGAGGTAGAAATCTCAGAAAGACTCCATTGCTAAAAGCTTTCACTTTTTGTTTGCATAGTACACAGAAACTATTTAGGTATTTGGGCAGGGCAAAGATACCTAAACTAGTCAGGGAAAGGCTGTCTCTTTTGCAGAAATACAAGTGACCCTATACCTCTTACCTTTTGTTTCATACACCATGGCAAAGAGCCCAGTAAAAACATTTTTTTGCAAAGGAGGACATACAAGTCAAAGGACGCAAATCTCTGGGAGTGCTTACAAAATGATTTGGGTTTTGCTGTTCTTTGAACTTCTAATTTTGCTTGACAAAGACAACAAAATTTAATTTCAACACTTTTATAAAAGGTTAATTTAAAAGAATAGTGACTGAGAACTGGAAAAAACATCAAAATATCACATTATTTTAATTAACAAATGTAATAAAATCAAGAGTAGTAGAGAGCTTGTTAAGGAGGATACACATCTTGGTAATATTAAGCTAGCTGAAGTGTTTCCCAGAGAACTTAATCCAATTTTGAGTACTGACTAGAGCAAATGTTAGGTTAATACAAAGCAGGCTTTGTTCTTAATTCATCTGGATAGAACACAGTCCTACCTAAAAGTTTGTGTCCACACTTTAGATAGTAGATTAAAGAACACATTATTAAAAGAAAAAAATTATTAACTTTGTGTCTTCTAGAAAAGTTGCAGTTTACATTATTTTCATTATTTTATTGATTAGTCTGAACAGAAGAGAACGTGCTGTTTTCAGTTTGGATAGTGGTAATTTTCTTCATAGTACCCGATATGAGACTGTGTTTTGGATTTGTGACCAAAACAATATTGATAACACAAGGATGTTTTCATTACTGCTGAGAAGCACTTGCACAGTGACAAGTCCTTTTCTGCCTCTCACACTACCCCACCACCAAGGGGGCTGGGGGTGCACAAGGAGTTGTGAGACAACAGAGCCAAGACAGCTGGCCCCAAACGACCACAGGGATGTCCCACACTACGTGGAGTCATGTTCTGCATATAAAGCTGGGTGAGAAGAAGGAAGGGAGGGGATGTTCAAAGTGATGGCATTTGTCTTCTCAAGTCACCCTTATGCTTGATGGATCTGTGCTTTCCATGGAGATAGTTGAACATCTTCCTGCCTGTGGGAAATGCTGAGTGAATTCCTTGCTTTACTTTGCTTGCGCACATTTTCTTTCCATATTAAACTGTCTTTATCTCAGCCCACAAGTTATCTCACTTTCGCTCTTCCAATTCTCTTTCCCATCCCACTAGAGTGAGTGAGCAGCTAGCCAGGGTTTGACCACAGCATGTTCATAGAGATCAAATAAGTTACTTTTACTGCATCAAATATCTTTTCTATTATATGCAGGCAAAAGTTGTTGGGTTTTTTCTCATTTTCTTTTTTTTTTTTTTTTTCCTCTCGCTGCCACAGTCATTAGCAAGGGAAAGAATAAAGAAAATAAAAGGAGATATAGAAAGACTGAAAATTGTTACTCCTGGAGAAGGCTGCTCAGTATTGCCCGGGCAGGCTTTGACAACATCAGGTTCTCTGAGTATATCAAATATTATCTTCCTTGAAATGATGAGACAGAGACCACCTCCACGACTGGATCCTTCAGACGCTGTTTCTCCTGCCGTTCTGTATGACTTTGAGTACGTTGGAAAGGTCAAAACTTTTCGTAATTAATTCCATTAGGTCCTCGTCTTTTTCCACACCATTGATAAACTCTTCTAAAGTCAGTTCCCCTAAAAGAAAGTCAGATACTCTTTAGAAGCTGACAAACGCAGCAATCTCTCTAGTGAGCAAAAGAGATTCATGCCAGATTGAATCCCTTATGAAAGCTGCTGATAGGCAAACGCAGGTAGAGTATTTGCTAATGTTTTCTCACTTTGCATTAGTCAGATCTTCACTCGTTTTTCTGTTAAAACAGGTCTAACACAGCTTTCAGTGAAGTGTGAGACTTCACTGTGCTCATAAAGTGCTCATAAATGTGTGTAAAGGGGCTCTAATGAAGCTTGTATCAGGGATGAATTTGGATGTACTGGCCACTTCTCACTGAGCTAACTGGAATTTATCTTAGAGCTGGTTTTAAAAGAGATTAGGATGTGATTTGGTAAGGATTAGTGGTCATAGTCCCTGTGTTGACTACTAGGATTATTTAGAGCCATTATCAGATGTAGGGAAAAAAAAATTAGCTAAGTGGTTTGATAGATAAATTCTTTCAAGGAACTGAAATGGCCAATTAGAGTGTGGTTTTTTTTTTTTTTGGGCTCATGTCAAAATCAGCTAATAACTTCAAAGTTTCAAGAAACAATAAAATCTCTTTTATTGAAGAGTAGGAATATTGTTTAATGTTATTCCTCTTTTCCAGCTCTTTTCCCTGTCAACAAAGGCCACTTCTAGGCATGTGTCTGTTTGCATAGTACACAGAAATGTCCACAGTTCTCTGTCTAGGGGTTATTCCAGTGATACTGTTTTACCTTGAAAGGAGAAATAAATCTTTGTTTAATAAGAAGAGCCAGATTGTTTCCTCTGAGAATGGTTTAAAGTTTCTTGTTAAATTCACAACAATGAATGATTTCTCAGTAAAATTAGAAATGACAAGGGCCAGACAAAGAGGAATATAGCTGGATGAGTTAAGGCCCCGTGGTGCAGGGGAGCAGCAATTCCAGGCATGTGTATGTCTGGTGAATGCTTAGGGTGCTGACTTTTGGCTGTTTCCAGGTTTAAGTACTCCCTGTATGGTTTTTTTTTGTGTCTTGTTTTTTGTTCATGGCAGCCTTGGAAACTTCATCTGACATGAAAAAGAAAAATTATCAGTATTTGAAAAATGTGAAAACCACTTTCTAGCCTTAGTCAGTAAAGTTAGCTTTCTGTTTATTCACATATGTCCTTGCTACACTGGTGAAAGGCTTATACAAAGAGGGAAGTCATCATTTTACAGAAGTCCTGGTTCTTAGGCTTCAATGAAAGTACTAAGACCCTCTCCAGAAGCTGGCATGCAGAGGAAGTTTGTACTTCTTTTTTCAACAACAGCCTATATAATCATTCCAACAAGCAGACTCAGAACAAGCCATCTATGTACACTTGCATGCATCGTCCTGCTTTGTCACTCATCCACTCACTTCCTCTGAACTCTCCCCCTATCCCAGACACTCCTCTTAGTTCCCCTCTCCTTCCCTCTGTATTGCCTTTGACTCAGGTCTTTGGGTGGATGGGGCTCCTGGACTCATCACGTGGACATGCTGCACCATTTTCCTGCTTATTCAGGTCAACTGGTCTTGGATTCCCTCCTTTTGATCTCAAGCATTTTGAGGTACCAATAGCAGGCATACAAACCACACTGCAGCTGCCGGATGAGGTTACACTGGCAGGCCCAGACTCACGCTGCTGTGATGGGCCTCAGATTTCTGTGACATAATGAAAATGAATTGCAAAACAAACAGGAGATTTGTTTTAAGAATTGTTCTTTACAACCCATGGGATTATTTATTGTATATAAATGTATGGAAGGACTTTGCAATTTATTTGTCTATTTGCACTTCTCTTTAATAAGCTACAGGGAGGTAGCATAGTTGAAGGTAATCTTGGTGAAACTTGGCCCATTCCTCAGGTCAAGTTAGTCCTGTTACTTTTTAGCAATTTTAAAACTAAGAAACTATGGAAAACAGTTTGAAACAGAACCACTATGAAGATAATCCCGTATATGTCATGTTCCGGGTTTTCCTTGCTAAAATGTATGACACAAATGATGGTCTAGCCCAGATACAATTATTACTTGCCAGTAAACATATGGTCAAAGCAGTGAATAATCTAGAATTTGGGTTAGATTTTGACTGTGTTATTTTGACTCCTTTCATAATTTGTCTTCACCAAAGAGTGGGCCAAGGAGATTGGCCAAAAAAATCCTCCACTAAGGTATCTTCCACATGCATCACAAGACCACTATTTATATTCTGATTATATATTGCAAACAACTTTTTTTTGAGAGTAACCTCAGTACACTAAGTAAGACCATAAAAATGCCCCTCTCTTTGCCAAACTGCCCACAATTCCTGTTACCTGACTTTGCTCTTTTTAGCTTTCCTAATGTTCCTAATTCATCAATGACTGCTGCAATTGCAGTAAAACATAGTTGCCAGTGGAACAAGTATTTTCGTGATTAGAAGTATGAGGGGGGACATTCATCCATAGCAAATTTTCAATTAGAAACAACTCTGAAGCAGTGAAATGAAATTATAGTTTCCAAGTGCAAGACCAATTGGCTTAATTTAGTATCTTGGGGAAAAACCAGGAGCATGTATCTTAGCATGTGTTGACAGTCAGCCTTCAAGGAACATCCAATATGCTCACCAGTCTTTAGAACATGCTAGAGCATGTGCAACCATGCACCCTATTTGTTTGTTTTGGGTTTTTTTTTTTTTTTGTTGGTTTTGTTTTTGTTTGGTTTTTTTTTAAGGATTTAAAATAGATTATACCAACACAAATATATTACTCCCCCAGTGCCAATCACGCTTTCATTTTGCTATGCAACCTGAGAACTGGCATTTTGGATGAACGGTGCAGGAGCTGTTATTACTGCATGTAATTACTGCATGTAATTCCTTTGTCAGTGACTTACACTCCACTGTAAAGCTGAAGTAAAATAAGGGCAAAGAGGAGCTGATTCAGGCTTTCAGTTATCTAAACCAGTCATCCTTCAGCTGCATGTTCAATTCCCTTCTTGCAGAGGAGTCCCTGCCAATGCCAACAAGATCTAGATTCTTACCATCATTGTTCACATCTATTTTCTGAAATATCATGTTTGTGAACTCTTCAGCACTCATGTTGGTGTAGCCATTAATAGCCTGGATTGCCTGAGGGCAGAAACACAGAAAGTTCTTTCAGAGTTTTTCCCATCAAGTTGTGAAAACAATACACTGGCAGAAGCAGTACTTGAACTGCAACTCCTTAGTTCACAAACCCTTTCAAAAATAACTAAATAAATAGCTACTTCAAGTAAACCGTTTGTAATAAGGACTGGAAATTTAATTAACATAACACAGCCTAGAGATTACAGGCTAATTTGCATATCTCTGAAGGTCTGAAGAACCCTGTGGCACCTCTGCTCTGTAATACACTTTCGATTCCACATCAGTATTTTTATCTGGCCCTAGAGATTTCCATGCCTTCAGAGAGTGCCCTTTGGTCTGTGTGATTTAAATGCAGTATTGTTTTTCCCATCTGAAAGCACATGCAGAGAAAGCCTAAGCCATTTTTCTATTAAGACGTGTTTAATTTAGTAATCACAAATAAAGTCAGACCAACTGTCCTGGAAGTTAGCAGTTAACTTGTCCTCCAGAGAAGTTAAGAAAACCAAAAGAATCCCCTCTACTTTTTTTTCTTTTTTTTTTTCTTTTTTTCTTTTTTTTTTTTTTTTTCTTTTTTCTTTTTTTTTTTTTTTTTTTTTTTTGGTGTGGCAAAAGGACTCAATATTTGGAGTGAAGGTATAAATGTATGTTTTTGCAAAATTGTGTCTCATTGACTGGGAAAATATGTGCATATTTAGACAAGCACATGCATTATATAATGGGAATACTGTAGAATTTGTTTTTCTGCACTTGAATTACCTTGAGGTGAACTGTGTTTTGTAAGATAAGTCACTGTGTGTGCCACTTGTTTCTTTTGGTGTCTCTTTCGAAATATTGTATTAGACCTCACATTTTAAAACAATGTAAGTTAAACCTGTTCAGCACTGATACAGATTTTATTGACCAAATAAAATCATAAAAATGCCCCTTCCAAATGCCCCAAATTCCTGTCTGTTTCAAAAAGCAGCAATAATTTTACAAAAATAGTTACATAAACTTGTTTCTATTACTAATTTGTACTTTAGGTACTTTTCATATTTTGTATGTCTGGCCCTCCTGCAGTCTTCAGAAGAAAGTTGTATCCCTTCTGCAGTTAAATTTATTGCATTGCCAAGAGTAAAGTAGTGGTCCCTGAAGTATTTGTGTAACTGACTACCACAGAAGCCCCCTAAATAGTAAAATACTGGGCCTTGAAAGGGTGCATGGTTATCTGGAAGGAGTTTTGATGGTTGGTAGGGATATGCTGGTCCATAGTTTGCATAGCTGTAGAGACAGATTTCATTTTAATAGCACTTCTGTGTTTCTAAAGTAATGTCTCAGATATGACACATCTTTTTTGGACAAGCCCTTGTTTACTGATGCTTATTATAAGCTGGGCACCCCTTAATGGTTGCGAGCCTGTTTGTTCTTTTTTTCTTTTTGGGTCCACCATTTTTAATCTAGTCTAGTCACTAGATTAAAATTACTTAGGCAGGTTTAAGTTAAAGTTCTTATGCTCCAAAAGAGATGGAAACACACAGAGGTACAAACTGGTTTTTAAACCAGGGAAGTTAAAAAATAAATATTCTTTACATTGAAAGGATTTTAATTTTAATTCTCATTTTGGATAAAGCCCCAGACAAAACACTGTCATTGACTCTGGGTGAAAATTAATGGAGAGTATTTGTGAAAGAAAGATTTCATTAGTCTCAAAGGAGAAATCTGGAAGATTCAGCCTCTCCTTCTATCTTTAGAAGGCTGCTCTTTAGGTGATCAGCTTTATTTGTTTGACCTGGTAGCTCCATCTGGCTCCTGTTCCTTTCCGTTTTGGCAGCAGCTATTTAAAGTCTCTAACAGCGGCTGGCTTGGCACCAGCAGTAATGTAGAATCCAGGAAAAGTACCTTCCTTGTTATGGCATTAAAACTCTATTTAGGTTTGATGCTCCCTGCAGCAAAACTCTGATCTGTAGTGAGTCCTCTACATTTAGGGAGCAGTATTGAGTCATATACATTTGTAAGGAGCCCTCACATACCTTTTGGACGAAAGTAGCTAATGAAGAGCACAATGTTATTTCATTAGAGCAAGTTGAAAATTATGAAGATAATTTTAAAGAAAGAATTGCACTTCTTTGGTTTTATGGGTTTCAAGTGGACCCATTTTCTGCAAAATTTTGAAAGTATTTTTATCCAAATACCACTGCGTGATTTAATAGTAAAATTATATTTCCATGATTTAGTTTTAAAATGGGGGTAATAGCGTTTGTAGTAAACAAATCTAAAAGCCTTTCAAAAAATTAAAATATTGTAATATTTTGATGACATCTACATTTTTCTTGCTGCAAGATCAGTTTGAGAAGCCAGTTTTCCACAACAGACTGGCACATATACTTGTAACCATCTGTTTTGTTCATTATGCTGCTACTGTCTTACCCTGCCTTATAGTACAGTTTATCACAGTAATGTCTCTTCTGTTTCTATAGCATTTCACTTTCAGTAAAGTACTTTATCTGTAGAACTATGGTTTAAAGTAAAATACTACTTAGATGTGTTTAGTAAGGAAGAAACTAATGTCAGGAGTGTAACTGCTAGCCACTGTTAATTCTGGTTTTACAATCATAAAACATTAAATAAAGTACAGACAATCCATTCACAGCATATGATGAACCACTGTTTCAGGGGCAATGCACTGTATCAAATGCTCTTGCTATTGGTCATAACTTACTTACCCTGAATATGCTTAATAGTTCTTTTTTGTCAATGCATCCGTTTCCATCAGCATCGTATAGCTTGAAATACCATTTCAGTTTTTGGTCAATTTTCCCTCGTATAACCAAATTTATTGCAGCTATGAACTCCAAGAAGTCTATAAATCCATCCTAAGAGAGAGAGAGGGAGAGAAAAAACCACACCTATTTAACAACATTGGTTTTCTGTTCTTTCTGGCAGTTGCACAGAAACAGGTCATCAAAGTCTTTACAATACACATTGATTTATGAAGCACCTTAACATAGAAATCTTCTGTGGCATCAAAAAAGGATAAAAGGATGCGCTCAACTGGAAGAGCTAAAGGAAGAGGTATTAGGAAGGACAGTTTTGTTTTCCCTTGAAATCCAGGCATTGTGAAGGTGAGGGGCAAATCTGTTCTGAGCAATTGTTATTGACAGTTTTTAAAAGGAAAAGAAACAGTTTTGTGGCAGATAGCCACGTGAAAAAGGAGTTTGAGATATCTGGTTTGGTACTAATGAGATATCTGCAGTGGAGTTGTTTACATCAATACTGCAGAACTATGTATGATAGTTCTGCAGATAGATCTGTTCCAGGTGTTATTCATCTAAGATATCATGTAATAAGTGTTTTAAAATTGTAACCAATACTCTGGCATGAAACCTAAGTACTGTGGTTTATCCAAATAAAAATCAAATCTCTCTGACAAACATTTTGCATGGGATACAAAGCCTTCAAGGCATAAACCAGTCTCTAAATATTGAGGATTGGGGATATTCCTAGGGAAACAGCATTTCAGATTGATTTCAGATTAATTATTTTCTTACTGCTTTGCTCAAGCTACTGATAGAAGCCTGTCAAGGACAGGCCTCCACAGTCAGGTTCTTCTGTTCCTGTAGAAATGTGGTTAGGATGGAAGAAACAGTTGCTGAATTTGGATCATACTTGCTCCAACTGTTTCTCATGTGCATACAAAAAGAATTAACAACTGGTAAATTTAGTCTTGTGATCAGAATCCAATTGGTCAGAATCCAATTGGTCAGAAAACCTTGGAAAGACTTGTCAGTTTCAGATGGCCTTTGACTAAAAAGAGAAGGTTGGATGAGTATCTAGTTGATTTAGCATGTTACTTAGTTTTCTTGTCATATATCAACAGACATCTTGCCAGTTGAGGTTTACAATCAGCAGACATTAATTAGTCCTCAATATTGTACTACAGGAAAAGAAGACCTGTAAGGATGTGGTATGACTCATTGCCAAATCGGAATCCTAAAGTCATTTAGGTTGGAAAAGACCCTCAAGGGCACCAGGCCCACAACTGCCAAGTCCATCACTAAACTGTGTCCCTAAGTGCCAAACCTTCCATGTCTTTTGAAGACCTCCAGGCACTATCAGTATCTTTTTGTGACAAGGAACCAAACATGTGAGCATGCAAAGAATGACAACAAACAGGAATTTATAAGGGCTAGAATATACTGAAATTGAGAGCTCTTCTGACCAACCTTCCATTGAAAACAAACCAAAATGCCTAAAACCATCCCCACACATCTACCTGCCTAGGTTCAATCACAGTAGATTGTGGAAGTGAATATAGGGTCTCAAGCATTGGATATATATTTTTAAATAGGAGTCCATCCTCTTTTTTTTTTTTTTTTCTTTTCTTCATTCTCCTTTTAGATTCCTCACAATTGTGCCCTCATGGTACTGATCTGGGTCAGAGCTCCTGGGAGCCCCTTGTAGTGTTTGTTTTGATTTCTGTGCAAGGCTGATCAGCTGAGTGGCATCTAAGAGATAAATCCAATGTATTCACACTGGATTCAGTCCTCATGCAGAAATGGTGTGTGCATAAGCTGTGCAGACTGACCATTGCTTCACAGACCCTCTGGAGGTTCTCTAGTGGTTGCTTGTTTTACTCAAATTGCAATCACAAGCAAATGCAACAAAGACACCATTCAAGCACTGTTTAAGATTAAATGAAATTTGACAGTAACTACATATAATTTTCAAACAAAATTAGGCCCAGTATTAAAAGCAGATGCTTAACCAAAAATGACATCATGCACTACAAACTTAATCTTCTTTTTGGCACGCTGGTTTTAATTTCCATTTTGCAAGTATTATTTCAAGAAGGATCTCATAAAGTATTTTACTGGAGGTCAAAATGTATTTTGCTGATTGCATTTCCATCATCTGATTTGATATATCTATTAAGAATGTGGTTAAATGCATTTCACATTGCTGCTTTTTTACTGCATTTCATACTGGTTATTGCAACTACAGATTAAAGAATTGCTGGATGTCCATGACCAGATTAATTTTCTTCTTACTCCCTTACATTTCACTTGGGATTTTGGAAAATATAATTTTGTTTGCTTTCTTTCTGCATTTTGGTGTCAGATGAAACTAGAACACTATTTTTGTTCTGACAAAACATCAGGAGTCTGGACCATGTAATAACCAGTCTAATGTGTTTGGGTATGTAATTCTGATCTGGTGGATTCTGTGGCCTGTCCCAAACAGGAAGGGGCTGAAGGCCAGGGTGAAAAAACTCCCACCTCTGAAAAACACCAGGGAGAAATTGTAGTTGTCAGGAAAGCCCTTGCCACTTTCTGCAGTCGTGGGAACACTACTGGTGACATGTAGCTAGCAGCCAGTTTCTGTTTCTCAGGAATAGAAATACTGAGAAGACTTAGACATGTTTGTCTACTTGATGTGGAACCAGAAGCATTTCATAAAAGCATTGATGAGAAATGTAATGTTTTCCTTTCTATGCCAAAAAACCATATGTTGTAGGTAAAAAAGGAAACATTTATGGGATGCAGTAGGCTACAGTGATCTTGTTGCACATATACAGAACTTTCTAAGATAAAGAGAAACACTGCACTTTTTACAGTAGCATTTCAAATTGCATTTAATGTTTCACATTAAACAGTGAAAAACATCATAACAGTAACCTATGAAGATCATCCTGTGGTTCTGTGAGTACAACAAATAATGCAATAAATGTGTTATGATGTTATTAAAAGAATACTGCTGTGCTGATTTACCCATCTGCTGTTCTATAATCATTCTCAATACAAGTATCTAGGTAGGTCATTATGTGTCTCTGGGCTCTGTAAAACACCTCTCTGCAGCATGCACAGCAATGTATCTGTTGCCTGTTAGGAAGTCATTAATTCACAAGCAAAGAGCTACTGTAAGAATAATAAAATAATTTTTTAAATAATGCCCAACTACATAATAAGCAGAGCTGATTACTAGTGGTGGAAGATACAAATTATTTACTTTTGGTGTTTAACTCTGTAATTGTCAAATATTTGTAATATTTTATTAAATGGAATTAATGCTAGTGAAACCTGCTTATTTTTCAGGTTAGGATACAAGACAAATTTGGGTGTGTGAAGGTTTCTTTTCCATGTCTGCCTGGTGCTGGCTCTGCCTTCCTTAGCTGCAGCACATTGCCACGGGCACCTGTAGGGATGGTGAAGTCCTGCACCCTCCCCTGCCCAAATGAACAGAGAGAGACACGTGGAGTCAGTTCACAGGGTGCCCTTCTGGGTGTGGTGTAAAATAGAGGGACAGAACTCTCCCAGCGTGGTCCTGAGGAGTGGGCTGGAGACATACCAAAAGAATGGGATGAGAAGTTCTTTTACATGCCCCAAAGCCTCCTGTATGTCTATACATAGTAGGCTTAATAAAAATGTAGACCTATTTTTATTCTTTTAACAGCTTGACTGGATGAACTAGAAGTTTAAGGACACTCTAGGTTCATGCATGTGTTTGTGGCCTTTGATACTGTGCTTTTGTAACTTGCTTTGCTTTTGCTGATGAGTGATTTTTAAGCCACTTGCAACAGATTGATTCACACAACAAAGACAAAAAGAGGCTCCAAAAATGGAAGTAGAGCTTGCCAATGGTATGAAATTGGTCCTCAGGGCATTATCATTCATGACTGCCTAAGGCCCAGAGCACATTTCAGTTTTTCATTAGCTACTGGATATCCTGAGGAAAAAGGAATTTAATTTTGTCCTTTTATGAGAGGTTTTTGCTTCAGGCTGTCAGTCTACGTACCTCTACTGGAGGCTGCTCACCATTATTTGGTGAGGATAGAGATGTGTGTCCCCTGGGGCAAAGCTGGGCAGGGCAGGACTGCCAATTATACAACGGCCATTAACACTCCAGCCCTGGAGCTGTAGGAGGGCATTATTGGCTCCCAGAACAGCACAGCTAATCTCCACAGATCCTTAAAAAACTCTTAGGACTTCAAACTGTAGCAGAGATTAAAAATAATTGACTTGTCAACTATGAAT
Source organism: Urocynchramus pylzowi (assembly GCA_013397555.1). Lineage (NCBI taxonomy): Eukaryota > Metazoa > Chordata > Aves > Passeriformes > Fringillidae > Urocynchramus > Urocynchramus pylzowi. Next base: position 392,656 of record VZRH01007018.1, on the reverse strand, counting down.
ACACAGCTGATCTGAAACAGCACGGTTATCCAAGGCTATGCCAGAGTGATCTGAATGTGGTGTTTTGGCTGCCTAACTCTTCCCTGAGAGTGATTTTCTGGCAATGGGAGGGAAACCCTACAGGGATAGTCAGCCATCGCATACCACATGCTGTGGCCATGCATGTGGAAAGGGACAATTTCTGTCCCTGAAAACCCTATGGTGAGTGAGCTTATCATCTTACTTGTACCACTGTTGGCTCTACCAAGAGTCTATAAGCAGTGGCTTGTTTCCAAAATTTGTTCCTGAAAAACCTCTAAACTCAATCTGAGAGCAGGAGAATATCTCAAATTGTTTATCAGGATTAGTAAGTGTTCAAACATAGATGGTGCAGGTATTTCAAACCTAGGGCTTAGGTCATTAACCCACCTTCTTTCCCAACTGCCTGTCTTTCAGAATAGTCCTTAAACCTCTTAAGGGAGAAGGAGGAGTCATGGGTCAAACAGCTCGGAATAACTGTGAAATTTATAGCTAATCCTGTGTGCTTCTTTCTCTCTGGGTCCAATTCCAAATATAGCACTGCTTTCTCTGCCCTCAGAAAGCTAAAGGACAATTCATTTCACTCTATTTCTTCTTCCCCCATTTCATGGAATCAAAGAATTGTAGAATCATGTTGGTTGGAAAAGGCCTCAAAGATCATTGCGTCCAGCCATCCTCTGTTTTTGTTTATGAGTATTTTCATCTGTTCCTCAGAGGTTGCATGTGCAATTATTCAAGAAATAAAGAGCTACTTGTAACTCTTTTACTTTGAGACTTCCCTAGGATCTTGGGTTTGGGCTTGGCCAGACTCACAAGTCTGGTAAGTAAACAGAGCTGGCATTTGTCATGGGGCGGGGGAGACCTCAGCAAGCAAAGATTATTTAATAAGGATGAAGAACAAAGCAGGGAATTAGGAGCTACAGATTGTTAAGCGGTTTTGCAATCATTGCATTCTCACTGTTATGTAAAGGGATGAGGCAGTATTGACCAGGCTGTTACACAAGCTTCTGCTTTGCCCAGATGAAGATGACCTGCAAGATTTGGGGACTTAGAAATTACCTGGACATTTGCATTGGAGGAGTTGGAAATGCAGAGCCAGCTATGTGTCCTGGCTCTCAGACCTGTAGGCTACCCTGGTAAAACATGGTGAAATCCAAAATGTTAATATGAAAAACAATTTCATTTCTTTAAAATTAACAACTACCCCCTAACTCCTTGCCACCATTGACAATTTTATTTCAAGATTACTGGAGAAGACAGGGAAGTCACCAGGCTGGGGCCTCTGCCCAGGAAGGCTGTACTGAAAAGACCTAGCCCTCTGCCATTCTCTCCTGTATACTGGGGTTTAGCTCTCTGCACTTCTAATCTTGAGCCTTTGCTGTGCTTTTAGGAACATCTTTCCCAAATTAAAGGGGTAGGCAAGAGAGGAAAAACACTGAAAAATGCAGCCATGACAACTTAACACATTTTCCAGCAAATTCCTTGCTGATAATCCCAGCAGATTTTCCTTGTTGCACAAATTCAAAAACGTAGCAGAACAAACCTCCAGGAAAAGCTGTCTTAGTTTGAAAGAAAGATGTCACCCAAGGAAAGCAGGAAGAAATATGACCCCCTTCCCTCCAAATTATTATAACTTTGAAATTAAGGGGCTTTCAGACAGAGGTATGGGAAAAGGAATAACAGTTCTTTACTAGTATGCATAACAATGCAAACAACAACAACCAGAACCAGAATCCACCCACAGCCTCCTCTCGGATGTCAGGCACTTCCCCTTCGGTGCAGTTACAGCCAAAGCCGGCAGGGGCGCTGTTGGCTCCCGGCCAGGCAGGGCAAGTGCAATGCTTCCCCCACAGCTGCAGGGGGCGCTGTGGCATGAGCACCGTCACTTCTTCCTCACGTGGTCTAAAACATTTAGACCATAACTCAAAACTCCTAATGTTAAATCCTACAGTCAAGAATTCGACTGTACTTGCATTAAGCAAGTGATGATTTTAATGATAATGTAGGCTTGTAGTTGGTAATGACAAATTATTACAGCAGAAGTCTGTACTATCACAGCAGTGTTGGCTTTGGACCCTCTGTAGCTCTGGCTCCAGAATCCCAGTGGTCAGCCTCAAGTCTCGGCAGGCACCTTCTGCCAAAGGCTCCAGGACAAACCAGTGTTTCCAGCTACAGAGTAAAGCACGTTCTTCACCTCTGGTTCTGTCCTGACTGGGCCAAGGGCTACCGCATGAGCAATCTCCTGCTTGATGTGGGCAAAGGCTTGCTACTGTTCAGGGCCCCAGTGGAAATCGTTCTTTTTGCGGATGACCAGGTAGAGAGGGCTCACAATCTGGCTTACTCGGGAATGTGCATTCTCCAAAAGCCTATGGCACCTGGAAAGCTTGTGTTTCCTTCTTGCTGGTCGGTCAAGACATTGGGGGTGATCTTATTGATGACCATGGTGGGAATCTGATGCTGTCCGTCTTGCCATTTTACTCCCAGGAACTGGATCTCTCAAGCAGGTCCCTGAACTTTGCTCGTCTTGATGGCAAAGCTGGCTTCCAGGAAAAATTGAATGATTTTCTGTCCTTTCTCAAATACTTCCATTGCCATGTTCCCCCACATGATGATGTCATCATTGTACTGCAGGTGTTCTGGAGCTTCACCCTTTTCCAGTGCAGCCTGGATCAGACCATGGATCAGACCATGGCAGATGGTGGGGCTGTGCTTCCACCCCTGGGGAGGCTGGTTCCAGGTGTACTGCATGCCCCTCTAGGTGAAAGCAAACTGAGGCCTACATTCTATTGTCAGAGAAATGGAGAAAAACACATTAGCAATGCCAATAGTGGCGTACCACTTTGCTGCCTTGGACTCCAGCTCGTACTGGAGTTCCAGTATGTCTGGCACAGCAGCGCTCAGCGCTGGAGTCACTTCATTCAAGGCACAACAGTCCACTGTCAATCTCCATTCTTTGTCAGACTTGCACACAGGCCAGATGGGACTGTTGAGGGGTGAGTGGGTTTTGCTGATCACCCCTTGGTTCTCTAGTTCATGGATCATTGCGTGGATGGGGATCATGGCATCTCAATTCATCTGGTATTGACAGCAGTGCACTATCAAGGTTGCAGTTGGTACTCGTTTTTCCTCCGCTTTCCAAAGTCTAACTGCAGAATGATTCTCTGATAGTCCAGGCAAGGTGTTCAGCTGCTTAATGTTCTCTACCTCTACAGCAGCTATGCCAAAAGCCCATCTGAGTCCCTTTGGGTCTTTGTAATAGCCATTCAGGAGGAAGTCTCTGTCTAGAATACACAGGGCCTCTGGGCCAGTCACAATAGGATGTTTCTTCCATTCTTTCCCAGCCGGGCTCACCTCGACTTCTAACAGGGTCAATTGTTGTGATCCCACTGTCACCCTGGCAACAGAAACAGGTTCTGCCCCCCACATGTCCCAATGGCATTAGGGTACACTACGCACCAGTATCAACTAAGGTGCTGTTATTTTTGTGGCTCTGATGTGCCAGGCCATTGGATCCACACTGTCCAGAAGATCCAGTTTTCCCATGCCTCTTCCTGGCTAGAGGCAGGGCCCCTCTAACCCTGGCTATAATTTTCTTCCTGGGCATACACGGTAGAGGTACCTTCAAGTGGATTTGACAGATCACCTTCCCTTCTGTTACCCCTGGCAGCTCAGTCACAGGAGACTGAGGCTACCTTCACTTTAGTGGAACTCCCTCAGTTAGTGTTTTCCTCTTCGAATTCACACACCTGTGCTGTCAGGACTGAAGTAGGTTTCCCATCCCACCTTTCCATGTCTTCCCCACGGTCACACAGGAAGAACCACAGCTCAGCTTATGGTGAGTACCCCCTCTCCCTAGCTGCGGCACATCAGGCTCTGATGTTGAGGACTGTGACTCGCACTGGTGCCACACTGTTCTTCTTCACCTCCCTAATTGCCTCTTTAAGGTCCTAAATCAAAGCAGAGACATGAACCTGCATTGGGCCATTGACCATACTCTTACAATACCTGAGCCTGTTGGCAATAGAACCCACTGTTTTTAGGTTGTCCATGGCATTAGTCATTGCAATGAAGGTGGTGTATTGAGATAGCCCTAGCTTTTCCAGGGCCCACAACATCTGCCCTGTGCACCTGACCTTGTCAGGATCTTTACCCTGCTGTCCATCCCTTCCATGAATTCCTCTCTCTTCTATCCTCTGTCTTGGCCATTTCTCTTGTCTCTCTGTTACAGCAGACCTTTCATTAGGGGTAGAAATGAGCCAAGACACAGACTCTCATTTAACAACATGAAAAAGGTCCTGGTTTATTCTTCTTTACAGCTTAGCCATCTGACTTCTTTACAACTTAGCCTCTGACTACAGCAAGTTCCTGCTGTTGGCTTCTCTGACAGACTCTGACTGCTGGCTGTATCCTGCTGGAATATGACTGCAAGAACTTCTTTGCTGCTTCTGATCACAGGCTTTTACCTAGCTTGATTATGACTACAGGCTCCAACTCTATCACACCCAGACTCACAACAGAACTTTCACGGCAGCAACTCTCTTCCTTGTTTCATACTTCTTTGTGCGTTTCTGGAGCCTTGCTTCTTCCTCAGGACCCCTCTACCTCCTCAAAGTCATCTTCCTCTAAGCAGCCCCTGACAGGGGCACCCACCCCTTTTATCACACTTAGCTTTATTAGTCACAGCTGTGACCCATTAAGGGCAAGGCTGTTCTTCTTCTTTGGTAATTAACTGTGACTTTTGGTTACTTACTTTGGTAAGTAATTGTGACTTATCAGGGGTGAGATCCCCTGATAAGTAATCCCTTCTTGTATACCTACAAGGTACCAGTCTCTTACCAACAGATGGGACAAAATTCCATGAGAGAAAGAAACAAAAGGAAAAATCCTAACCCCCAACAAAGGTACATTAAAGACATAATATATTTTCTAGTGGCAAAGATGTTCTGTTGGGCAGATTTGGGCGTTTCTGTATAATGCTCTGTGAATCTCAAGGGATGTATGAAAGACAGCTCCTAAAAGTTACATGCATATACTATCATTGCCTAAACTACTTGTATTATTATAGTAGACTCTTACTTGTATTATTATAGTAGACTCTTACTATAATAACTGGTTTATTCTTAACTAATGTATAAATAAATAGAAAAAGAAGAAAGTTATGCCTTAAAAGAAATCTTAAAATTTCTTTGAATAATTGAAGCACCTTCCTGAACTGTTTCCCATTGAAATTAATTTCCCCTTATCTTCATAATAATTTAACAAGTAATACGTAAAAATAATTATGATTAATTTTCCAAAGTTAATCTCCATTGCGTATTCACATAACATGACAAAATTACAGTGTTACCTGATAATGGCATGCTCCAAATGCTTCTTGAGCTCCGTGACAGCTGCAGAATACATGCTAATTTGTTTACACTTAAATGAACATTTCAAAGAAACCCTAACCTAATCCAGATCAGCTACATATCAAGGCTATATGATGCAAGGAAAATTCAATGGACTATTAATCTGTAACACTTACCTACTTAAATATTTTAAAATTTAGATTTTAAAGAGAAACATTTATTGGAAATTCAGATTACCCTTTTGGAAATGCAAAAAAAAAAAACCCAAAAACAAACAAAACCAAAAAAACTAAGAACCAAACAAAAAAGGCCACTGAATTCTGCAGTGCTGTAATAGACATCTGAGACAGACATTTCCCATGTAAAGAATTGGCCTCCCGTGCTTGATAGTGCTGTGTGACTACTGGGGAGTTAACTCTGGTCTAAAACTTTTAGCTTAAAACTCATAATGTTAAATCCTACCATCAAGAATTCAACTGTACTTGCATTAAGCAAGTGATGATTTTAATGATAATGTAGGCTTTTAGCTGGTAATGACACATTTTTATAGCATAAATTTGTACTATCACAGCAGTGTGTCCTGTGACAAACCACTAGAAAACAAAATTAAGATTATGAAATTGCCCCAAAAAATGTGTGAAGTACTTGTAATATTACAGAGTCTTCTTCTTCTTTTTTTTTTTTTTTTTTCCAACCAATATATAAAATTGAATGTAAAAATTTTGGGAGGCAGTTTAGAAGGAGAATAAAGGCATTCTTTAGTATAGTCTGTAAATAAATAGAGTAGTATTTGCAAACCAGGGAAATATTCATAGACCATGGAATTTTTTATCAGGGCACTGCACCTTTCAAAGGCACTTAAGCATACAAAGAAAAATCAGGTAACTGTACTGCCTTGAACACAGCAAAGCATAATTTAACCTCCTCATTTACAGTAATCAGGCTATTTACTTTACATTTGAGATAATTTTATGCAACATTACTCCAAATTAAGGAGAAGCAAATGATTTGGCTTTGTTGTTTTTGTTGGATTGTGTCTGAAACTAATGGGAACAGGATTTTTATATGTCACCTTCAAAAAGTCCAAATCTATCAGGAAGTAAAAGCTGTAGATTTTTGTTACTTCTGACACACTTCTGAAAGAAGAATTCTTTCTGTCTGAGACATATCTAGACCTTATTTTCTTCTAGCCCTTGGTTTGGAAGCTGATTAATATTTTGACATGCAGGCTTTTATTGCAGACTACAATGTGATAGCAATGACTGTCATAAAACAAAAATAAGCTTTCTAGGCTTTCCTTGTTGTGGAGACATTTATGAGAGTGACAAAGTCTTCAAAGTCAGAAAAAGCAAGAGTTAGACTTCTCTGGGTAAAGTGGAAGTGCTGGGCCAATACAAGAACCATGGAAAAGGAATAATGTAAAACATCCTGTCTCAATGAAATATCAGTTTATATGGTTATTGGCCCCATAGTGTAATGCAGATGTTGCTGCTGCAGCCTTGTTGATTTGGCTAAGCTGGTTGGTTAGAGTAGGCTAAGAAAAGTGTCCAAGGAGTCATTTCAGGCTGAAGACATCCTAAAGTTATGTGTGTTGCTGAACTTACGTTTGCTCAATTATTCAGAGACTCATGACACAAAAGAGGAAAGTAGTTCAGGAAAGTTTGGAAAAATGTTTCTCCGATTATGATCCTTACTTTTTATTAACTATTGCACCTAATTTTATTGTTTCAGTTTTGGCAATGCCTGCAAACATGTTAGGATGTAGCAAAGGGCTCCTTAGGCAGCCTGACAATTCATATCACAGCTGCTATTCCCAGTTCTGAGGACACAGCAGAGCAAGACAGTCTGGGAAAGGAAGCCCAACTGGAAATTATATTTTCCAGGAAAGGACAGTTAGCAAAGTTATCCTGAGCCATTATAGTTAATCCTACAAGAAGTGTAAATGGTTAAGATTTAGGTTCCAGGTAGTTTTTGAAGTGTTGCTCTCTAGCACCCACATTTTTCATCCTTTAAGAGCTCTACATACCTTCTGTGATCATGTGGAAGGAAGGTAACACATCGTGCTAGGTAACAATTGCTCAGTTGGGCCCTGCAGTCTTTAACAAAATAATATCTTCACTAGAATCTCTAGACTAGATGCTTCATAGAGATGAAAATAACATTCTTCTCTCTGTCACAATTCTTAAGGTGGAAAAAGTGGAAGGAGAAAAACCAACTGAAAGTCAAATGAAGAATAAATTACAATAAGCAGCAAAAAACCTTTGAAAATTATGGCATCTTTCTGTGGACATTTGTATGCTTTTCATGAAATATGAGGTGCAACCACTGCTTTAATAGAGAATTTCATGGCCAAATGACTCTCACTTCCTTCTACTACAATACTGAAGATGTTGTACTTGGCTAACCACATTCATGTCCCTATTACCAAAATAAGACAACATCTATTTATATCCAGAACACAAAATCAGATACTGAAAAGTCTATGTGATAGTTTGAATTATAAAGACACAGCAGGACAGTGGGGAAGGAGCTAGGATGAGAGAAAAAGGAAAGATAGTCTGCCTCCCAACACTTCTTAGCTTTGTTCAAAGTATAAGGAGTGAAGGGAAACAGTTATTCTTCAGGAAATAAAAAAAAAAAGAAGAAAAGGAAAAAAAAATAACTGGAGATTTAGTTTACATTGCTATGTAGTCATCCCTACACACAACAAAGTTCTATTGAAGTAACATATTTTTGCATTTCTTACTATCTGTTCTACATCAAACATCCTTTTAAAACTTTCTTCTTTATATTTTAAATGGATTCATTTAAAAATCTTTTTTTATCATTCTAATCTGCATAATGATGTCAGATGAACTCTATCAGAGAACTACTTTACATTTTAAATGAAAAACACAAAGTAGAAAAATGATTAAAGATTGACATCAGCTGGTGGCTCCTTATCTAAAGATTTCTAAATCTGCTGTGGAGTGTCCATTTTTGTGCATCTACCAACTTTATCTCTGCATAAGAAGTAGCAGAAAATAGTGTTCTCTGACGTGGTCTGTCCAATGCTTTATAAATCTTAACAGAAAATCCTTGAACTTGCATAATTTTCCCTCAGTGCCACATACCTATTATTCTTCTTTACTCTTCCCAGTAATCCTACCTTTTAAAATCCAATTTTCTTACAAAGCAACATACACTTATTCCTGTAGCTAGTTTCAATTAATGCCAAAAGAAGCAGTAAGAGAACTACAACATCAGCATCCCATTTTCAGTCCATTGCTTCACTCGTTATATGGCTATGCAAATTTTGTCCTTCAGAGGTCATAAGAACTCAATCATTCATTCAGTCAATCAATCAATCAATCAATCACAATGTTCAATTTTTATTTTCAGTGGTGGCAAAACCTATCTGCAAGCTAATGGGAAATGAATGGCAGTGATCTGGGTTTCTGATTTAAAGAAAGAAAATATTTCAGAATAAGTGTCAAATAGTAGCAGTGCTGCCTGTAGAATTTGTCCTTATTTCTGCCTAAGAGCAAATTACACTTCCAATATATTATGGATACACCAGACATTGTTTTTCTAGATATGTTTTCTCCTCTAACATCAGTGAAACCTCATTTTGATGGATATAATAGCACTGAAATATGATACATATTCTCACTGAAAACCAAATATACATCAGTATACTTGGCAATTACTGAGATATTTTAAGTGAACATAACTGTTTCCTATCTAAATTTCATCATTAGGATGCATGAACTAGGTCTGCCAGTTATGAGTGGACTGAGACACAGGGGAAGGAAAAAAAGTAAGAAGAATTAAATGTGTTTGTATGTGCTTGCAGATTTATCCTTTTTGTATTACAAATAGCTTAATGGTGAAGAAGACTGAGATAATTTTTCCCTAAGAAGGGACTCTTCAAATCTTAAAAAGGACATTCTTTTAAAAATTAATTTATTTGCACTTGTATTTTAATAAACACATTATTTTTGAAAGTGTGCATTGGAAAGCTGTGGCAAAAGATAAACCTACCACTTATTATCCTGCCAATGTCATTATATAAATAATGCTTACAAGTATTAATGTTTGAGTCATCAACAAAATGTTTGCTGAAATGCTACCTTCTGCACTCCTTGTGATAATCTCAAGGAAAGTGAATTTTCGAATTACAGTTATGAATGTTCATCACCTTTATTTTTCAATGCTGTTAAGAATGATGAAGAACAACTTTCAAACTTCACTAGCATATTTATTTGTTTGCTTGTTTGTATGTTTAATTATTAGCAAAGCATCCCACAAAGGGTGAGGAAGGGCTGGAAAACCTTCACATGATAGTCCCTGTTTTTAAGAAACTTAAAAAAGTTAAAAAGACATCTGTGTTCCTGGTGTATAGAGTCATTTAGTTCTGAAACCACTAGTGGTCTGCACAAGAGACACACTAGAAAGGGTTAGTGCTTATTTAGTATGTTCCTGAGAAGAAAGGTTTTCAGACACAGCCTTTGACACTAACCTCGCACAGAAACAGGCCCTGCCTGGAAATGGCCTTTGGGCATTGAACAGGTGCACTCTGGTGAGCCAGAGTCACAAATACCTGTAGAGTACTGAGAGGTGTGCCTGCACCTCATGGGTGTGCCTGCACCTCACGGGTGTCCCTGTACCTCACAGGTGTACCCGTACCTCACAGGTGTACCCATACCTCACAGGTGTACCTGTACCTCATGGGTGTACCTGTACCTCATGGGTGTACCCATACACACATTAGAATGTGAGATAACTGAGCCCAAGAAGCCAAACAGCCACAGCACCGTTGCCTCTTTGGCACGAAATGATTTGCCTGCTGCTGAGACCAGAGGAGACCACCTTCTCCACATGGCATTAAATTACTCTGTGAAGATGTCCCCTTCCCTTTCATTTGTCCACTGGCCACTAATTTCCATGAGGGGGGAGCTGAACTACTTTTTTATCTCCAACCTAGAGAAAGGCAGGGAATGATAAGGTTTGGCTTGCAACTGTATTCCTGTTGGTATTTGTATGGATGACTTGAGTGAAATGAGTTTTGGCTGGGCTTTCAATCTATCACAAATTGTCAAAAAAATCTTACCATGCTGCTGTTATTCCTTTTAAACTATTTTGAGTTTACTGGAAATTTAGGGTTTTTACTGGAAATTTAGGGTTTTTACTGGAAATCCTAAGAGGGAGATGAGTGTCTGTAACAGGCTTCAGCTGGAAGCAGCAAAGCTGAGGAGAAGGTGAAATTCACAACTGTGATTACATCCCACAGTTGCACTGGCAGCCTATGAGGTTAATATTCCACATCTTACATGCTAGAGGTTTTAAACTGGGCACACGGGGAACACAGAGGAGAAAATCTATGCACCTTTCAAGAGTGTTTTCCATCTTGTTCTATGTTAAATACCTCCAAACATGGATGTCCTCACATTAACTCGAGGCATTAGGCTGCTATAATTGGAATTGTAGATTAATCACAGGACTAACTCTTTAGCAGAGCTTTCTGAGCAGATTCCTATTTTGAGAAAATGGAAGCCTACATGTGAAAAACACATTTTTTGCTGAGAAGACCGTATTAAATGACTCAAGTTTTCCATAACGGATTTCTCTAGATTTAGATCAACTGTAAACTAGTCCCTAAACTATATGATTTTTATAAGCTTCAGCAATAGAAGTCATACAATTTTAAACAGTAAAAGTCCACTATTAAACCATGGTTAGAGCAGGAAAAAATCAGGTCATATATCTATAAAAAGTCAGCTGGGGGAAGCATGGGAGGAGGTTCAAGTTTGCCAATCATCTATTTATAACAGCACTTTTATATGAAGGGTACTTTTAGGAGAAAGGAAATAATTTCTATCAAGAAGTTTTGTATACTCTGCCAGTGACTGGGATAGTGACCCCTTGATTTGGAAGCAAAAACCAGAAAATAATGTTATTGGGATGTTAGGGGACACAAGACAGATGATGGACTTCGGACCTGGTTAACATAAGAGATTTGATAACAGGATGCCTTGGAAAAAGCAAACAGAACTTTGAAAATTAGACCTAGATTGCAAAAAGATTCAATCAGACAGGTTTGCTGGAAAATGAAAATCTCATTAAACTCTGCAAGCAAGAGATGTTGTTATATGCATAAGTTTTTATATGTGATTTTAACCTAATCATTGTAGTACACATTACTAGTCTCCCTAAAATAGTATACAAGCATTTGTATCCCACAATAAAAGCAGATTCTGATCACTAAGTCAGTCTCCCCATCTCTCTCCATCGCCAACAGAATTTGGCAGAAAAGGAAGCAAAATTTTGATCTATATAAAGATCTTTATAAAGATCTTTGATCTTTATCATTTTAACCAAATAAGCTGTTAAAGTACTGAAGGAACTGAATGCAAGCAAAAATGACCAAATTATTTCTGAATTTGTGCATTATGCACTTTCATCCAATAACTTCTGTGGCTTGGAGATGAATGATTCTCATCTGTTTAATACAGTACAGTGCCTAAATTTTCTACACAATGTCACAGACCCCTTATTTGTACAATAATAGCTGCCATTTCAGTGCCCATAGTGTGATACCACCAGTCAGCCATCCATTGACTGCTCTTCATGCATCTGTACTTAACTAAAAACTTTTCAGGATGAAATTCTACATTTTTGCCAAAAATCCTGGGGCAGAGAACAATCTGTAGAAAGCTCATAGGACAAAAAGCGAGTATATGGAATGAAGAGATCCTCTTATTTTACCTCATCAACAACATACAACATTCCTTTCTTCCCTCCCTAAGAAGCTGGCTGTTGCCACTTTATTCTCAGCTTAATCACATAAAAAACATCACAGCCGTGCATTTGAAAAGCATTTGATCAATGCTTCTTGTTTCTAAAAGTATTCCTAAAACATTCCATAAACATTCCTTAAACATGTAACCATACATTCATCATGGTAATAAATTAAAAAAAATATTATGAAAACAGAGTGCTTTTAAAAATGCTTGAAAAAGAAAAGGAATGCAATCATTACACTGAATAGAAATTAAAATACAGCAAATCTGTAAAGCTCTGTAAAAAGTTGCCATGGGCACAGGATATAAATCTTGAATCTTGCATCTTAAATTGCTCCTTTCCGTTCTTTTCTGAATAAAAATATCTGTTGGTCTCAAATATGCCAGTTTTATTTTCGTTTGCCTGACATCCTTCCCTAGCAAGGTTGATCCTCTCAATATCTAACATACCTTTACAAATGCTCACAGGCTATTGATCAGCATAGATTTCTGAGCTTTGCTGCACTTTAGCTTGATTCCCAGCTGCTCTACTGTTTAATACCTATTTCTCTACTCTGTTTTCTGGGGTTTATTTCCTCATTTTTCTTTCAGCTTGGAAACTGATCTGCAGGTTGGGATGTCCTTGCTGTAACCACAGTTCAACTCCACATTACCTGGAAAGCTGAAATTTTTAGGAAAACTAGTTATGAAACACCTGAAAAGAAAGGATATCTGTAGGGACTGGTAGAGGTGCTACATTAAGACACCATCTGGACACACATGACCTTCTCTGGTGAAGGGACTGCATTTCAACCCCCCCAGTTTGTGTAATCAAACAGGACATCCCTCACTGGTCTGGTATATCTGACCCCAAGAATTACAAAATACAGACAAGGGAGAAGACAGTAGGGGGAAATGCTTTCTCCTGTGCTGACTATGCAGCCATACCCCACAGTCCCCCAAGGATGTGGTCCTGAAAGTTGTAATGGTCAGCAGTAGGATGGGTGATGAACCAGTTTGCCTGTGAGACTGAATTCCTGGTCATTACCCTGGTCATTTCCCTGTTCTTTAGCCTGTATTGATCTTAGCACATCTGAGGGAGACAAGGATGAAGACGAAAGTTGTAGCAAGAAAAAGGATGCAGCAAGAAAGTTTGCAGTAAAAGAGGGAGTTCATTCACAGAGATGAGACAGCTGAGATCTTTCAGGACAGTGATCATGAAAGCCGTGCATGGGCAGTGTGTTCTCCATTTGACAGTCCTGGTGCAGCTCTTCATGCCTCTTTGTTTTTGATGCCATACTCCCATCTACATTTAAAATGCATGTTAAGTCCCCCCAAGCATCTGTTACCTCTCTACTTCTCATAAAAGCAGTTGTTTTAGTGTCTGGCAGCTTAACCACTTTATGTACAAGTGATGACAGCCTGCAGAGGAGTGACACAAATCTGTAATACCAAATAGAGTAGCAGCAATTAGCAGATGATTCCTATTTTGTTTTAAGTGTCTTTGGCCACTGCCACAGCAAAGAGTGAGCAAATGCTTTTTCTCTAACCTGCTTTGATTCCACTCTCCTCACTTTTACATTAATCCAGAATCTGAAGGTCTCAATAAATATGAAGGTTTCACAGTACTGCAGAGCATGTGCCCCAGGCCACTCAGCACCACAATGAGTGGAGGGCTCAAGGTGGCCAGCTCCAGGACCTTACAAACAAGAGACAGTGCTCAAGACAGACCTAGAAAAGGGTGCTACACAGAAGTACCAGATGACCGTGTCTTCAGCCTTGTCTGCACTACTAAGGAAAATATATCTTGTCTGTCTGGGAGCCAGCTACATTACAGAGAGCTGATTGCAATCACACAAGCGGTTATTGCAGTAGAAAAGAGGGTAAATTAGAAGTATAGCTTGGAGAAACTGCTTGAACTCTTCATTCAGTAGTGTTTGGTCTTGTACACTGAGTGTGAACTCCTCATTTGAGTTGTTTTCCCCTCTGCCACACATTCAGTATAGTACTCTGAGAAAATCCATTTAAATCCATTTATATACTCTGCACTTCATCTTCAGTTATGTGCAGACCGTATTTCCCCTTTGTCTAACATTGTTGTAAGAACTTACTAACTTTGAGCACACCATTTTCATATGCTTATATACAAGCACAGGATAAACAATGAATAGAAAAATAACTAGTCAACTGGAAATCACCTCTCTTTTTAAGAATTGTTTCCTGGCATTTCTTTAAGTGCCCCCAGAAAGTACTAACAGAAGTCCTAATCCAAACCATCAAAGCACAGTCCCACTTTTTCACCTCTAGTGCACCTTAATGGCAAACCTGTTCACAGGTTTGGGAGAAAAAAAAAAAAGAGCAGTTTTGGGAGAATAGCACAAAGAAGAGCGTGCAGACTACAACTCACAAACAGAGCAATAGTATGAGATTAAAAAAAAAAAAAAGAAAAGTATGTTTACCTGGTTGAGATCAAAGATATCAAACACTCGCTTAATGTATAGGTCTCCCTCTGGATCCAACCCTTGAAGATCCAAAAGTTTCTTGAATTCATGCAGACTAAGCAGCCCAGATGGACATTCTCTCATAAATTTGCTGTAATAATGGTGCATCTGTGCAGGGGGATCTGGTAAGGACTCTTGGGAGCCCATGTTGTTACACAGTAAGCGTCCCTTTTTGTCTGTTCACATTTCTAACTCCCAGGTTCAAAGTCTTGCTCATGACCACAGCTCGGGTTAATATGGCTTTTAAATGGCTACATTAAACATCTTACAGCATAAGTTTCTATTTTTATGTAGTGCCTATCTCTACTCATGAGATTACCTTTAATGCCCAAGTCTAAAATAGATGGGATTTCAAATTGTGGCTTAAGTAGAAGCAAAGAGCACCATGGTCAAATCACACTTCCATTGACTACAAACATGCCTGTTATTAAAAAAAATAAAATAACAGGATAAAGAGGATAAAGAGGATATTATAAAATAAATAAAGAGGATGTTATAAAAGTGATTGATTTTGAATTATGTACAAACCATTAGCAACACAGGAGTCGAATTCTGAAATAGTTGCAAGGACTATCTATAATTTTTGCTGCAAATAAGAATGGAAAAGTTGAGTGCAAACAGCAATGCTTGTAATTACGTCCTATTTGCTGTAAGTGGATTAAGCCTTTCTAAAAATTGAGCCCTTTGGGTTCCTCCTTGATGTACTTTTTATCATAAATATGCTGTGTGGGATCTTGTATTTGTGTGCAAATCACATCCTATTTCTTCCCTCTCAGCATGGGTTTCCAGATATAACACACAGTTTTGGTCACCAGCCTTGTCACAGAATTTGAGTGGAAGTGGAATCTTTTACAGGAACTTCCTTAACAGGAATCAACTTAGTCTGGTAAGTAAATTAAAAACAGGTCTTGGTCAGTGCTCTTGGTCAGTGTTGTAGTCCTGCTTTTTATTTTACAGCTTTCAGGGGCTGAATTCTTTCTTCCTCCATCAGCTCAGGGAAGGGGTTAGGTATCAGTAATACTTCTGTACTGATTAGCTTTTATACAAGGAGATGAGCAGCTCAGGAGCGTTACTATAGGACAAAGAAATGAGGAGCTATAAATACTGGTGTAAACATATAGGATGTTAGTGACACAGAAACAAGACACTGCCACTCATCCTTTTCATTTATAATCAGGGGATTTACAGAGCACAGTCCTGTGTCATGCTGAGTGCCCATGAAAAATGGCAACCATCCTCCAGTCTGAATTCAGCCAGAGAACAATCAATATTATAGGATCAGGTCAGTTTTTGAGAAGGACTCCCATACTCCTAATGGTCTGTGCTTCAGCTCTCTCCACAAGGACATCAACAAGTTTATTATCATATACTTCAAAATATGGCATACGAGTAAGAAAACTTGAACACTTTGCAGGTGCCCATGAATCTCTGAAGATCAAACAGAAAGATACAGACATTGCCAGCAGTTTAGCCAAAAGTGGTTCAACAGGCAAAGAACATAGAGCAAAATGGATATTCAGTGTGTTACCTTTCCACTAGAGACCATGTCCCAGCCCTATACCTGCTGTGTGATCTCACTCAGTGAGTGA
This sequence comes from Urocynchramus pylzowi, assembly GCA_013397555.1. NCBI lineage: Eukaryota > Metazoa > Chordata > Aves > Passeriformes > Fringillidae > Urocynchramus > Urocynchramus pylzowi. Next base: position 376,439 of record VZRH01007018.1, on the reverse strand, counting down.
GAGAGAATGGGAAAACACCCTGTGCAGGCATTTCATCTGCAGGTGTGTGCTGTCTAGAACACTGAGGGTGAATGAAGGAGATGCAAGGACAAGGGAGGTGTAAGAAAAGCAGACAAACCTCTTGGGGATGCACAGTCTGATGACAATTCTGAAATTTCTTCTTCAGCCATCATGTCCTGCTCTTAAAAAAATGAGCAGTGATTGTGTCAAATAGCTAAGATGGGTATTGTGGTTTAACCCCAAGTGGCAACTGAGTACTGTAGACAGCTGTGCTCTCACTCTCACCCCACCCTACCCCTGATGGGATGGAGAGGAGAGTTTAATAATTGAAATAAAACAAATATAGTAACTAATAATAATAATAATGCAGGAGAGGAATAAAACTCAAGAAAAAACAGTGGTGCACAATACAATTTCTCACCACCCTCTGAGAGATGCCCAGTTCTCGTCGCTGAGGAACAGTTGGCCCCTCCAAGCCAGCTCCCCTTAGTTTATATATTGAGCATGACATTCTATGGTATGGAGTATCCCTTTGGCCAGAAGCCAAAGGCATTGGAGCATTTCTATTTATAAATAGAAAATTGATAACAATGTGGAGCCAAACTGAATAAATTAATATAGCAAAGACATTTCAAAGAATGCTGAAACAATGAGTGCAGAGACTAGTTTGTGTATAGAAAACCCATTGGTATCAAATGAAGCTGATTCTAAAAGGTGAAGATAAAATTACAGTATCTATTGAGATGCCAAGAAGCTTTCTGGAACCTGTACAATATTCTGGGAATTATAAAAACCATACAAACAGGCAACAGTGGGACTATGCACCTACACCAAAAATGATAGTCCCATAATAAAGATTGCTGGTTCAAGGACAATCAATGCAACAACATCGCTACACAGAAAATGCACATTGTAGGTAAAGCAAAACTGTCTCTGTAGGGAACTGTGAGAAAAAAAGATCAGATTCCTTAGTTCTTCTCTGAAAACGGTATAAAAGCTCTTAGTTTTAGAAGGGATCATGTAATTTAGATTTCTTTACAAGTGAAAAAGGTAGTTTTTTTCTCAGAGGTTGAAAATAGAAGTTGAGCCTTTTTAAAAAAAAAACAAAACACATCACAACAAAACAAAACTTCTCAGCAGGGTGATCAGGAACTAACTTGAACTATAAAAAAGCAGAAAACTAAAATAATAAACATGACTTTCTCTTGGGTATTATGAAAACAGTGGCACCTTGGCAGTAGGCAGCCCATGTGTTGTGGAGCAAGGACACACATCTTTCCTGTCTGATGGATGCTGGTGAACACTACCTCTTTGAAGTTCAATACAACAAAGTCAACTGCTATCAGGTGAAGAGGCAAATGCCAAATTTCACGTGTATTTGAATAAAAAGCTTATCTACAGATTTTTGTCTAAATTCATGTCTTTTTAATTCATCTTTGCCAATTAACTTCTTGCATCTGCTCCAGCTCAATCTGGCCCCACTTTCTGTTTCCTTTCTTGGCAATTTCTATGTGACGTTTTCTCTGAAAAAAGCCACATCTCACTTGTGTGACTCAGCTCATTCTTCTTTACTTTGTTCCATTTCTCTCTTTCTCAATCCCTCTCTTTCCAGCACTCTGTTGCTGTCAGGTGCTGGATCCTACCAGTGCTGGGTGCATATGGAGATCTGCCACTGCTCATTTTGGTTTGCAGAATGCATTTTGGTTTTCCTGTGTGGGCAGGACCAGAGGAAGCACCATTGCAGGCATTCCCATGTCCCTGACTTAAGAGCATGATTTCCTTCCCCCTATCCTGCTATCTCTCTCTAGTACCTTCCAACTCCCCATAGGCATGTGGCCACTCATCATCAGTAGCCAACTTCGGAGTCCATTTGTGTCTCTTAAGGTAGATGCAACCTACCTCCCAGCTCAAGCAGATCTGGTTGAGGTGTTTTCAGAGAGACTACCTAGACAGCCCAAATGAAAGAGAGTCATCTGAACAAGACACAAAAGTTTGGAAAGAGAAGGCTGTCCTTCCAGAAGAGCTGGAACAGTCTATCCTAGTCAGAAAATTTACCTCTGAAGGCTTTCACTGTTTTTTGTCGTTTGCTTTTTTTGATTTTTAAGACTCAAACTATTAGGCCCCAACCATCACCATCTTCTCCCTATGGACCACTCTACAGTTTTCTAACTATTTGAATGAGTGTTTAGNTTTTTTTTTTGTCGTTTGCTTTTTTTGATTTTTAAGACTCAAACTATTAGGCCCCAACCATCACCATCTTCTCCCTATGGACCACTCTACAGTTTTCTAACTATTTGAATGAGTGTTTAGCTTCTAAATTCTGCATTTCTTCTATACATGATATTAGGAGGAAGAACAAGCTGACCTTCTTTCTTTTATCTTCATCAGAATGTAGCTTGCTTTTAAGGACTGTACTTCTTTATAAACCAGAAAGATTTTGCTCCATGTGACAAATTTCTATGGGACACAACCCCCTAATCTGAGGTAAGAGGACTCACAAATTCTTGCTAACTCAGGTGTGAGGATAGAGAAAAGAGAGGTCATTGCTGCTTTCTGTGGTGTTTAAACCCTGGCACCATTGTGGGAAACACAACTGCTGAATTATTCTCTCATTGAAAACACTGGTCAAGCGCTGGCCCAACTTTGCTAGTTCACAGCCACATTCCTTGTGTGCCTCCTACCATAGTTGTACAAACTATTAACTCCTTGAGTTTTTGTATAGCTTTAAAACTGAATAAGAAGGCAGTGACCATTAAAGCAATACATCTATAAGAGCCTATTATGTTTGATTTCTTTTTGGAGCACTGCTTCATTATTCCTGACATGGAGATTAGGAGTATAGCTCAGTGAAACACATCTTGGTGATGAGAAAGTCAACTGTGCTTGTCTTAGTTGTGCAGAGCCCAGTCCAAAGGACTTTTTTGGTCATTAAACCAGTTACAGATGTAATTTTGTGGGTGTTGTTAGCCACACATGCTGCAGTGTGCCTGTATCTATAAATAACCAGCAAACCATGTGTAATGAAATAACAAGCTTTACCCTTCCCACAGAGCCATTTGTGGTGCCGTTCCTTTAGTTTCAATGATTATGGGAAGTGCTCTGAGATACCAATTTTACATTTTCCATTTTTTAGTTAATAACTTACAATGAAGACCCACTGCTGAAGCTGTTATTTTCATCAAGGTTTCTAGTTGCTAAAGAGGTGCATCCTCCTTTGTCAGGAGAATGAGTCAGGAATACTTTCTTTTAGTAGCTATTGTGGATTCACTGCTTTTCCTAAACTCAGGGTGGGCAAGAGCTTGGGCTGCACCTTGTTCAGTGGGCATCAGGGAACTGCAAGTGGGACTAATAATACCTGCTACTGCTAACCTTCTACTTTTCAGTGGTCTTAATAGAAATGAAGTGAAAGAGTCCTCTCATCCAGGGAAAATCTGAGAGGCCAATGAAATGTCCTGGCTCCAACTGGGACAACTAAGAAGAAGAAAAATCACTGAACTTTTCCATGCTGATGAACTAGATGGGAGGTCTTCAGAAATCTTCATGTTAATTGTAACAGATCCAAATTCATTCTCACCCCAACAGTGTTTTGATGCCACCAGCTGTTTTCATGAAGGACTTCAGCTTAGACAAATTGGATTTTTCCACTTAATAAAGCAACGCATAGATCCTTAAACAACTCTAAATTCTGGCTTCCTGTTTTTATCTGCCTACACAGCACAGCTATTTGGAAGAAATTCGAATTTTTTTTTAATTTTAATTTTTTTTTCTTACTAGCAATAGAATCCCCTGAGTTAAGCACTTTGGAAAAAGGAAAGCCAAGCCAACAGAGTCATGAGCAAACATTTAATTAAAAGACGAGGCTGTCTTCCCTAATTAGGTGCCGTTGTTTTGATTGGAGACGTTTTCTTTCCTGGTGCCTGAAGTCTTTCCCGAGGTGAGCAGACGCTGAGCCACTGGCATCTCCTAGTGGCCTGGGCTCGCAAGACAAGGGCTTGTGTTCTTGCTAAAGAGCGCGGGGGTATTTCTGTCCAGTAATCCCTGTTCCCCTGCTTTTCTGGGACACTGGGGAGGCTTTATGGACAGACACCTCCAGGGGTTGGATCTCGTGGCTGCCACTGCCAGCCCCCTCTCCCTCTCACTGCAGAGAGCAAACAACCACATTTATTCCTGTATGTTGTTTCTGTCCAGCTATTCACTCTCTTTCTGATGGAGAATGAATCTCTTATTAAGATTCTAACTATCTTTTCAACACCTTTTCTCCATATCTGGCATTTCAGTTCCACAAGGGTTTCAATTAATGTACAAAGAAGGGGTGAGGCACTATTTCCTCCTTCTACTCCTTGAACATTTATTCCCATCTCTTTATACTTGTGCCTCAATTTTGTAAATTTTGCTTTTTTTACATTTCACTTGTTTCTTCCCTCTCCTCAAAAGCTGTTATCTACTTCTTCCTGTTTATTCCTGGGTTTTTTGACTGCACTTATCAATTCTTTCAATTTATCTTCTTGACATAAAAAAAAAATCTTCATTCTGATCTATGCAAAAATTGAAGTCTGCCTTCCTTCTACTACCTAGCTTTAAAAGTTGTTTTTTGAAACAGGTGAATAGGGAAGTAAAACAGCTGTATAACTCTTTTAAAAGATTTCCAAATAAGAATAAAAATGGCAATTATAAAATAAAGAAGAAAATCAGAAAATATTCATTGTAACTGTCTGAAAATGCAGCTCTGAACAGAATTTACTTTAGAAATGGTAGGGAAAGTAATTTTGAAAAAGGAGCATGAAGACAAAAATATTCACACAACCTACCAGTAGTGAAAGGGGAAAACCTGAGGGGTTTAAGTCTCTCATCTATCCCCACCTACAAGGAAACAAATTCGTTTAGGAGATTTTTGAAGAGCTTGTCAATAGGTGGGTCCTTCTCTTTGTCTGGAGTGACCTTGATATTTTCTCAGGTGCTTCTGCAGGGACTCTCTTGAAGACAAAACGTGACATCTATGCTCATGTTGTATAAGAGCTCATGTCATATTTGCAGCCTTGGTACTCTTGCTAGACTTGAAATAGCCCATACGCCACCATTAGCATCAGAAAAAAAATGTTCAGATCTCACAGAAATGTCTCAAAGAAAATATCAGGTTTTTTAAATACAAACATGGGTGAAATTCACATGACAGCACCTGAAGATAGGGTATAAATCAGAGCTAGTGAAACTTGGGAAGGGAATTTCTTATGGAAAACAGATTCTTCATGACTCTCCAATTAAAAGTACATACTTCGAATTAATATCCCATCTAAACCAAGCATGGTATAAGTACTTTTCCTAATATAATCCTAAGGGTAAAAAGAACTAGCAACATGTCTTTATGTATATAAGTCTGAAACAGCTAGAGCATGGGGAGACACTAAAATGTAATCATATTGCTTCATTTGCATAATCCACTTAACACACATGTTCTGTTCACAGGCTCAGTGATGGGTTTTCAGATAATAAAGTGATCGAAATTTGAATATTTAAAGCATAGCACTTTTGTTATCATAGAAACTAGAAGCTGACAGAGTCATCTTCAGCAATTTCAGGTTCAGGGAGAAGCTTGCATTCACATAAGTTTGTTGTTTGCTTGGAATCTCACTTCCTAAAATCTAAATGCATACATGCTGCAAGAAATTTAATCTCAAATTCTTTTTAACTCGTCCACTAATGTCATAGATCTGACAGTGATTTCTACCACTATGGCAGCAGAGAAAATTTGATCCTCACTGAGGGAAAATTAACATGCAGAATTCAGGGCGGAGTATGTTTGGAGAGGACAGGGTGTAGAAAACAAAAGAAAACTAATGGTGCGATTTTCAATGTCAAAATAAAATGGCATTATGGTTTTTTACATCTGTACATGTTATGCCACTTTGGAACCTTGATCTACATTTAGGATTTTTTTTCATAAACTGATTTAAAAAAAAAAAATCTTCTGTTAAGCAAGAGTTAGTTTCCACTGACTCAGGTAAATTGTTTTTCCCTTGGTGTATGAGGCAGGGCAGAGAAACTTGGTTCATCTAACTTGGAAAGAGCTGAGTCATCTCAAAGTAAGATCCTTTGTCTCTGCTAAGCACAGAAAGGAGTCTTGCGCTGGATTTCTGCATTAAGACCAGAATCCAGAAGACAAATGCTTTTCCATGGTACTCTACCTGAGCCATGCTCTCATTAGAAGTGTTGATGCAGTCGGAATCACCAAAAATACTATGATGATTCTGTTACTGAGGAAGCCATGCCAAGCCATAGAACTCACAAATGCATTTCTCTTGGCAAGCTGGTATGGGCACAACTCATTCTGCTTGTTACGTAAATCAGTCCCCTAAGCCAGCCTGAAGCCCCACAGAATGACTTCACAGAAAACATAAATTACAACAGACAAATATACACATCATGTCTAACTAAATAGATGCAGTGTAAATACCAAAGAGGAAACTTATGAAATCCTGGGATGTTGTTTGAGGGGTCCTGGTTCTTGTTTGCCACGGGGTTTTCAATGAGGCTTTCACAAGACTTTATTCAAGGCAAGAGAAGAATAAAACTGAGCTACAGCTTATCTAGGTGCTATGTGTTGTATCTGAATAATGTAGCTATACTCTCACCATTTAATCAAAATTAGATTTTTTTATTAGTATTTAAAGGAAAAACATAAAACATTCTAATAAACATTCTGGTCCTAAGTGAACATTCTGGTTCACTTAATTCATTTTCCTAAGTGTTTAAGCCTTTCCAACTACTAAATTATACAAATAGATTGGGCAGGGATTAAAACCTGCCAGCCGTTTTTCTGGGAGTGGAAGCTCCGTTCTTCATCTTATTTCCATCTCCAAATGGATATAGACTATACAATCTTATGTAACTGACAATTCTAAATGGGCCATTCCTGTTCTGCCTTCTAAATAACTCTGCCTGGTTCTATTGCTGCAGCTGACCAACAGCTCACTTAAGAAAGCACACAATAAAATCTATGCCTCAGATTAGTAGTAGCTAGTGGAGGACTGTTACAGCATCTTGCAGAACAAGAAATAAATATCAGATATTTAGTGGGAGCACATTATTAAATAATGAGGTTTTAAGCCTAGCATAAGCAGTTTTACAGTGGATTTTATGAAGCCCTAGAGGCCAAATCATTGTTAAAGTTCATTAAAATGGGGGAAAGACTTCCAAACTGATAAAAAACTTTTTCTGTCTAACATGGAACATTAATTTAAAAAGCCTTTCTAGGAATAGCAAAACAAAAGTCTAGACCCATAGAAACGATGTCTTTTGTCCCCCAACACACCAAACCCTGGTACCCCAGCTCCATCCTGTATTTTCTCTAGGCAAAAGAAAACAAGTGCCTGATCATTTTATCAGCCAACTGTTGCCTTAAACAATGAATGAAAGCTTAATTCTGCATGAATGGGGCATTCATTCTGGGTTGTGTCCCTGCTACCCAGCTGCCAAATTTTATGAAAACATTAGGAACTGATTAACTGAAATACCTACTCTTTGAAATTTGGTGGAAAAATACCAATTGATTAAAAAGTTCTGGGGATACCAGAGAAGGGGATGAGAGATTGATTGCTAGCAAGAGTCTAACTGACGTGTATATAACCTGAGAAGTTTAAGGCATACATCTTAATATTCTTCAGATGACTTGAGCAAACTGCTCCATGGGTGATAAGATACTTGTAGTGGGAGAAAGGCAATTAGGAACTTCTAAAATACCAACAATACCAAAAAGATGTTCCCCCATAAAATAAAAAGCCAAAATCCCCAACACCCAAAGCTCCCCACACTTTTCAAGAGCACTGAAATGTCAAGGGCTTTTTGCAGCGCACATTAATGCTAAACTGGAAAAGCTCTTAGGTGAGCTCAGACACTGTCTGTGTGCGCTGTCCAGGACAGTTAGTATTCATAAAGCTTTTCTGGGAAACTAATGCATCAAATTTTTAATTCAAAAGAGCACAGCAAATTAACAATTTTTGCCAGTCAGGCAAGTGTTTGTAGACTGGAAGTTTGCTCATCATCTGTAATTAGCACATTTATTGAGTTAGGTGATACTACTTAATCAAATTTCAGTATGTTTAACCATCTGGTAATTGGCAGTGGGAAGAAAAGAGCATGCAAGGAGCCTTGTTTTATAGGAAGAGTCCTTGAGGATTATGGAAGAAAGAATTATATAATTCCAAAAAAGCAAGCTGAATTGGGAGTGGAGATGTGTATGGAAACACAAGAAAACAGTATAATACTGTACTGTTGCATGTAAAACCACACAAGGTACCTTATACTCTCAGCATTTTCTGAAACAAGTATAATTAATTACATAATTCCATACCTCTGAACCAACTGAGATAAATAATGTGGGTAGAGAATTTTAATGCTTTATTGTTTTTTTGAAATATTTTTTTATACCAAGATGGGCCCATCTGTTCTATTAGCTGAAAGCTGAGTTTGTGTTATTGACAATTCAACCTAAGCCTAATTTCTGTGACTTTTTTAGGGATTACAGATGACTCTTCACTCCTTTTGTCACATTTGGTAGAAAGTGTTATCGTGGCTTAAGGGGAAAATAACTCTGGGTGAATCTCGTGGCTAGGAGGAACCTGTATGAAGGCTGTGTTGGAATAACACAAGACAGCAATGCACCTAACAACTGCTGGACGGATCTTTAGCAGGACCTAGGGTGTTAAGCAGTAAAACTGGGATGATGGATCAAAACCAAACAGATGTGCCTTTGGAAAAGGGGGATTGACTGATACCGAATTAGGCCACAGAAGGTGTTCAGAATGAATCCCACGACAGAAGGGATCTTATTGTGCCTATGTTGCATAATCTGAAAGCATTAATACCTATGAATCCAGCTGAACACTCACTGCCTTAGAAAGATTTTTCAAGCAGCTATATAAATAAAAATTTCAATTATTAATGCACACTGAAAATAACAATAAAAATCTGGTTTTCAAAGATGAGAAACCATCAGCATGTATTAGAATGACTGTATGAAACTTTCAAATTGGCAAAATGTACTGGGAACAGAGCATTCAGCATTGTTTGCCAGCCACTCTTGGTTATCTGCTAGGAGTTTTCTATTGAATCACTTCCATTACCTCTGAGCAGGGAGCTTGCAGCTCTCTGAGACATGTCTCTGAGTGCATCAAATGATACAGCCATAAGAAAGCCCAGAAGTGAAGAATGAATTCTTACCTTATTCATGTCAAATGTGTGAAATACTTGTTCAACATAGTTGTTAGCTTCAGGAGTAAGTCCGTGTAGATCCAGGACATGTTTAAATTCATGCAGGCAAAGCTGTCCGGATGGGCACTCCTTCATAAACTTTGTGTACCAGTGGTGAATTTCCATAGCATTAATGTCATCTGCTGATCCAGCAGCACCCATTGCATCAAACATACCAGGTAATCTTTTTCAGTATTTATTCATCCAAATGCTGATTCTTGCTGCCCAACAATGATCATTCAAACACCAACTCTGCCTTTGAGAGCTACTTTAAACCTCTTACAGATCACTACCAAGATAGACTAAGTAAATATAGCACCCTAGAAAGATTACTGGCACCCAGTTTTAGTATCCTGTGGTTTTAGCAGCTAATTAGAGTCTTTGTGCACAGTCAGTCTGCAGAGCCTCAGATGAACTGATTATACCAGTTCTCATCTTGTACTTGCATCTGTGGTGCTAAAGGTGTTTAAACTGGATGCATATTGAAAAAGCAACATGCAGGAACTTTGAGGGTAGCTTCTAAACCTTCATTTTTACAATTTATAAAGTTTTAACTAAAACTTGGAACCATTTTAATACTTGTATACATTTTGTGCAGCTGCCTTGGAGCTTGTATACATTTTGTGCAGCTGACTTTTCATTTTTATTTCTGTATATATGGTGATCCAAATCTTACCTTATAGGTGAAAACTGCAACACAATTTGACTTGGATAACCTGAAAAAACTGAAAGCGGCCGTACACTGAGCACAAAAAACTTGTCGAATTAAACAGCAGTTCTACAAGCAACTGAGTCTCCTGTAAGCCAATGTTGTCTTGAAAATTGCTTCCCCACTGCCATTGCTCTTTCAATCCCATCCTTTCCCTTCCCTTAGGCCAGCAGAAGTATTTGTGGTTGCACTTCGTGACAAGTTTTAGAACAGATCCATGCAAAAGCTTGCAATAAGATTGAATACCATTAAATATAGTTAGCTTTAGAAAACATTGCTTACATTTTCGCATTGCCTGGTGTCACAATAGTGGGTTTTACAAGAGAACAGATAAAGTGAGGGTGGAAAAGGGTGGCCAGCAGTATAGGGGGTGCAGGACTGCTGCTTCTGCTGCTTCAAGATTGTTTGTGGAAACTTGTAGTGTCATAAAGGCTATGCTGTATTGCAGTACATAGCAGTGTACAGGTTTACAGCATTTAAGCCCTACAGCAGATACTATGGCATGCAGTAGTTGGAGATTACCCTGGTAGAATGTAAAGATACAGCTGTTACACCTAAGGCTACTGCCAAAGTGGTGTCTCACCAGTGGCACTGCAGTGATGTCTCACCAGAGGAAGGTGAGCACCACTCGAGCAGCTTTGCTCTGGAGAGCAGGGCACAGTCCCATTGTCCTTGAGTGCTGTGCAGCTGCATGAGTTCAGTTTTCCTCTGGGCCAAAGCTCCTGCTTGCTCAGTTGCAAAGGCAGTGTCACCAGTCAGGAGATACAAATTTGGTCTCAAGACAGCGAAGGAACTGAACACTGCTGTTGGACATGTCATGAATCCTGGTTTTCAGGTGCCAGGAGCGATGAGCATTGTGGTGGTGCATCCATGGGCTGTGCACTGGTGACAGAACCAGCTGGGCAAGCTGTCCCAATACAAAGGTTTAGGGCCATGGCATGAAGGTTCATCTGGTCCTCTGGTATTTTTAGGCAAATAAAGAGCTGTGACGTGCTAATCATGTAAGATCAGAATTGCAACATATTTTTCAGAAACAGGTACCAGCCTTCAGTGCAAAAGGGCAACAAGCTGGGCTGTTGCTGGAACGGACTTTCAGCACATATTGGCACCTATGTTGCATAAACCACAGTCTGCAGCTAGTCAGATGGGGGAAAAAGGTGCACATGGATGCCTGGAGGACTTCAACAGAGACATATACTGTAGTTATCATTACAATGTGATTTTTTCCTAATCTCTACTTATTCTTTGCATCACTTTTAACAGTCTCCCCAGAGCAAAAATAGCTGCCCACTAACATCCTGTCAGTTATAAGATCAAGACCTTCAATACTGAGAAGCAGCAGGGATTTTCTTTATGAAATGCTGAATAGAAACAGAATCTGAACATGTGAAGTAGTACTTGGAAATAAGTCACTTCAAAATATCCCTAGCAGGCAAAAAATGCCATATTTTAAATAACAAAGAACAGCAAGCAAAAGAAAGGTAGCTTAAAATAGCAATCTTCAGTCTTTTATTGTTTTTGATAAAAATTAAATTTTCAATAGTTAGGAATTGGAAATGCCAAAACAGAATTTCCCAAGTGTATATCTACTAAATTTCTTGTTCAATGAAAAGAGGAAGTTTTAAAAAACTCAAATGTTACTCAGAATTCTTTCCCCCCCGCTCCCCTGCCCCCCTGAAATAACAGCCATGTTCAAAGGAAAAAAAAATCAAAGCTTTGAACCACAGGTTTCAGAAGCCATAGACAGGGTTTTTTAGTAAATAAAGTGGCCTGCAATTGGTTTTGTACATTTTTATTTTCAAACTTTGTTCTGAAAAAAACAACAGCATAAATGGGAATATTAAGAAATAAGCCATCTCAGTCCTTGAAAATGTGCATATTTCTTTCATATGACATGAAGACTCTCCAAACTCTGTTGTTATTCTCCTTCTGGAAGAAAAGGTTAAAATGTCAGAAAAATCTACCTTTTATTTTAATAACTCTTCATGATAATCATCAAGCTATTCTAAATTATCTATTTGATGTATCTGAAAAAAACCCGTCAAATTTTAAGGTGGAACATTTGAAAAAATAAGCATATGAACTAGCATGACATGCTTATCAGCAAAGGTCATTATTTAAAAAGAACTAAAAGAAAACATGAGAAGACTTCAAGAAGCAGTGCAAATAAACCAGACTAAAATGGAAACATGGAAGCTAGAATTTGGTGCAAGTAGGAGAAGAAGCTGCTTTTCAAAGAGTTCTTGGCCATGTTCCCGCTAGAATAGCTTTACTGAGGGATTATAGTGATGAAGTGCACACAGATTAGAAGGGCTATGCTGGCAACACTGTTCTTTTTAGCCATTTAATATCCTCACTTTCACTCTGAGGAAAAGTTACTTCACTATTTAAAGCAAAATTTTCTCAGACCTATTGCATATCCACATCCACGTTAGCTGGGGAGTACATTTTTCCATGTGTATTACCCTCCAACAAAGTCCAGAAGTAGAATGAGGGAGAATGTAGAAGCAGGGAACTCTCATTGTAGGTCCTCAAGCAATGTAATACAAAAGGGAGAATAGGCAGATGGAAAAGAAAAGCAACACCTACCAGAGGGACTGAATGCAAGGTGCTTCAAGATAGGATGAAAAAATTATATATTAAATTCTGCCACAAATGTGAGGCCTGAAAAGAAAAAACTGAACTTATGCATTACAGTAAAAACCAAAATTTAGTTCCAATGACTTAAATCCAGTATCAGTGGTTACACATACAGAAACCCATTGCCTGTTCAGCAGTGTCTCTTTCAAATAGGCATGTGCTTATTTGCCTCTGAATATGATTATAAAGAACCACCCATATCACCTGGAACCTCCTAGTCCTGTTCCAGATGGCACTTAGACCTTCATATGTGATGGTGGGGACCCAAGACTACTAACATAGGTTATAAAATAAAAAGCCTTAAGGGTGTGATAGACTGTACCTAGGAAATTTCAAGTTTTCTATGGATGATGCTATAAAATATAGGGGAAAGTTCAATGAAGCATTTGAAACTTAAGAATTGCAGACAATGAGGACAACAATATCAAGACACAGAAATCCACATCTACTATAGGGAGAAGCTTCAAAAGGTAGACTCTGACCCCAACTTTTCCCCAAAGCAAAATTCACACTAAATCTCTCTCATTTTTATATATTAGCACCATCAGTCTCTGCAAGCCACAGGAATAAAACATTTGGACTTAAAGATGTAGGAAGACAGCACCATTTAAAAGTTTTATCTATCTCCTTTCTACAGTGACAGGCAATGATCTTATCTGTAGACATAAAAACCACAGGTCCCTGAAATGAAAAGTCTTGTTTTCCTTTAATCTCAAGGTGGCCTTTCTGGAATTCTTTCAAACATTCCTGCAAAACAATTTGAGAAAGAATTAGATTTCGTAAAAAAAAAAAAAAAAAAAAAAAAAAAAAAAAAAAAAAAAAAAAAAAAAAAAAAAAAAAGTTTGTGCAATTATAATGTGTAACTGATTAGCACAAGGTGGTATAGAGGCTAAAAGTAAATATGAGTTTTAAAAAACCGGATAATTTAAGCAGGAAAAGCCCATTTAACTCATTTGTTGAATCTCTTCTTTGAATGAGTGGCCAAAGGCTGCTGAAAGCAGACAGGGTGACTGAGGGGTGCCTGTTCCCTAGGTATGTCTCCTGGCCTTTGCCAGAAACAGGACAGTTGACCTGGGTATCTTAGACCTGTGGCTATTTTTATACCAGACATGACCCAGAGAGTGTTTAATTGGCTTACCTTTATCCATCTGGTGGTCAGACTGACTGACTGAAGATCAATTATTTTGGAAAAATTATAGTGTTCTAAAGGTCCTGTTTTAGATGGATGCTTGGGTACAATGCAGGCAAACCTGCATTATACCCAGGTTTATTTGTAAATAAACAGGTTTATTTGTAAATTGCATATTTATCATAAAAGCATTCATGTAAATTATATTTTCTCTACACTTTCTATTTGCATCTTCCTATGATTTTTTCACACAAGTTTAATGCTTCTTTATTAGGATATTTTCTGATTTAATTTGCTTGTAAGCTTCACAGTGTGCTTGTATGTGAAAATACACAACTCTGAATACACAATAATAAACCTGTAAATTAGTGCCTTGTTATTGTTTTAGGTCCTGTATCTGTTTTCTTACATGATAAAAATACTTATGCAGAAATCTGTCTGCTATCAAAGTCATGAAGCATAAAGGGTCAACAAGGTTCTACTGATATCAACTAATAAGAGAGCAAATTGTTGTGAGGAGATGACTAGATGGCAATTAAACTTTAATTCTTCCTCTTCTCTTTTTATAATTAACAATATTTTCTTGTGGTTCTCAAACTTCATTAGATGCCTTTTACAATTAGTTTTGTAATTGGCTTCTGAATTGTTGTTAAGGTTACTTAAGTAATATTCTAATGCTACTAAAGCCCTTTATAAAGTATTAAGGTGACACCGTAATCTTTCTGGGACTCTTACACAACACACACTACTCTGTAAACAAAAAAAAAAGAAAAAAGAAAAAAAAGAAAGGCAACCATCCTCTTCCCTCTACCTAAGTAGAAAAAGTAGATAGGATAAAAAAACCTTATTATTTCTTCAGAAAGATAGTAAATGTCATAAAATTCACTAAAAGGAATTAATGAAACAAATTAACAAATAATATTTTGTGATTATATAAACTCAATTTGAAGAACATATATAACATGCTTACACCACCTTTAAAAGAATTCTGGCATTTAGTAAGTCACAATTTGATTTGATAGCAGTTTGCATGTAATCTGTCAGTCCCTCCCTGAGATGGAGTCTGGGATTATCTAAGTGCAAGATAAGTGCAATGCGAACAGGCAGAGGAATTCATGGCACACAAAGCATCAGATTCTCTTATGAACCAGAGAATCAGTGGGAAACAAGAGCATGTTCAAGTCCAGTGCAGCAGAGGATTCCTCCCTATGAAAAATCCAAAGATGGATATCTGTGCTATCCATCATTTTATATCCATGTTTCATTTTATATCCTGAATATAGGCAACCTGAAAGTCCCTTTAAAATATATTTCTAGTGAGAACTACTGAGAACTCCTATAAATATTCTTCAGTATATGTAGAGAAGTACAAGCTAGTAACTCAGCATGGTTAATAATCCCTAACAGAGGACATGCAAGGAGTGGCCTGTAAGGTCCATCCATGGTTCATGCCTGGTCAGCAGCAGCTGATGTAGAATGGACTTGTGTGATTCCAGTAACTTACTTTGTACCATATCCAAAACCTTTGGCCAGCTACAATGCCAATTTTCTACATAAGTGAGTTTGGACTGAAAGAACCTGATAACTTGTTAGTCCTGTATTTTTTTCTCAGAAGGACCCTGAAGAGTTGAGAGCAATGTATAATAATGGGATAGGACAAAGGAAACAAAGAGGAAAATGATATCTTTTTATCTTACTAACAGCATTTGATATTACATCCTGAGAGGCAGGCAATGCACAAAAATAAAGCCAGCATGGAATTTAATTTTAAAAAAAGATGCATGAAGGTCTTTCAATCTTTTATAGTTTATATTCCTCAAGAGGAATTTCATCACCACTGTGCTATGCAGCTCTGACTGTGCTCTAAAGTTGTCTCATGCTGCCACAGCAATCTCAAGGTAGTTTCTGGCTGCTGTAATTCTTGACAAACTTTAAGGTATGAAAAATACCGGCAGGCATAAAATTTATTCGAGTGTTCTTTTAACTGGGTATTGACAGAGTATTGCTTTGTGTTTTAGTCTGAAAAACTGATAAAAATACATGTTAGAGAACTTACACTGAGAAGCTGGGCTCTATGAGTAAGAAGGTACAACTCCAGTGTGTTTAGAGGAGGAATGCATGTGCTTAATCAGGACATACAATTAAAATAAAGGTAAGGAAATCTGTTAGAATTTAGAATGCAAAGATCATTGTTTCCAGACATTTTTGCTGCTCTCTTGCAGACTTCTTTTTTTTTCATTTTTAAAGTGTTTTCATTATGGAACAGGTTATAATATCAGCATTTACTATTAAGAGTAAAACACTTGAACTCTAAGCTGTAAAAAATTTGGCTCAGACTTGCAATCACAATTTGAAAAGAAACCAAGGGGTAAAAAAACCAGATTGGGGTTCCAAAGCTGTCTGAAAGTTTAATTTAATGAAAAGAAATGTGCTCTTTAGCTTAAGAAGGGGGAGTGTCATATTCTGTTTATGAAACCAGGTAGGTTTTCCTCAGCTGTTAGACTAAGACCCTTTAATAGACCCTTTAATAGTTTTTCTTCTATCACAGCTCTTAAAAATCACCATGTTGATATGATTTGTCTGAAACATAAGATACACCTCTTAGAGCAATTCCTCTCAGTGTGAAGAGTTACTCAAATTTAATCCTTGCTTTGCATTAATGAGTTTGAAACCAATTTTCCAGGCTGTTAGCAAAGAAATTAATGTATTCACCATGCCCCCCTGAAAAAAAAAATCACAGAAACCATTTAAGTGAAATAAATTCTGTTTTCATTACTCTTTTGCTAGTTTTGACTGCCAAAATATTTTGCAACAATAACTGAAAGCTAAAGCCATGCTCAGGTTTTCTGAATTAGGCTTGACCTGTTTGTCTACTTTTCATAATTTAAGAAACCTCCTTGAAGTATTAAAAATATTTTTGTTAATAAATTCAAAAATACAAATAAAATCATGCTCCTTTTCTTGGAAAGAGCCTCCGCAAGTATTGTTAACACCTATTCAGTAGCACGTCTTTAAACAAAAATTTTTACCGGGACATAGCATGATTTTAATTGCTTAGGAGGAATCTTATTTAGAAAGAAAAATAATTAGCATTTACATTCACAAGGTATTGTGTGTGTATAAAAGGAGTAAAAAAAAATTTGTAAAGAAGAAACTGTTGAACAAAAGCTAATAGAGAAAGGAGAGAATTAAATTCAGGAGGGTACAGAAGCCCTAGCTGAGCAAATTAACTATTTATCATCAGCAGGTGAATAACGACAGTTGATTTGTCCTCTTATCTCTTATCAATGTTACCTGCCTTAAAGGTAACATTGCAGTATTTAAAAATAGTAAGTCTGCAGTACTGGAGTAAAAGGCCAGGACAATGGATAAATATGACCTCTAGTATTGTTACAAGTTTCGTATTCTTTGATCTAAAAGGAAACTAAAAAGAAGAAGAGTAAAAGGCTGTTTAATACTGTAGAGCAGTTCCTAGAAAGGTTTAAAAGCCTGAAGTTTGTTTCTGTGAAAAACCTCTAAGAATGTGGATGTGCGCTTTGGACAAGCAGCTGCTGGCATCTCCCAGTAGCATAAGCTCCCAGTAAGCACACACAGGTAGTAAACACTCCTTTGAGTCAGCATAGGACAAAATATGAAAAGGTCTCTTTAAAAAAATTCCTGGGTCCTTGATGGGGAAGCAATTCAAACTTTGCTTGCAAATATCTGATCTTTACTTTTCACCTTAAAGGTATCTGAAAGCTTTTAATTCTAAATTGAATTAGCAGTTTGCAGAAGCTGCAGAAAAACAACTTATTAATGGGAACAGAGTGAGCTGCAGCTTCTCTGAATGGTGTTGCAGTGCTGTCTTCTGAGTTCATTGTGCATCTGCACAGTTGTAGAAACAATTGGATGGCAGTTTGTCCACAGAGACAAAACATGGCAGCTAAGCACATGTAACTTGGAGTGGTAAAAATAATCAAGCGGAGTAGCTTAACCAGAGTGACTCCTTAAGTGTAACAACGTCTGCTCTGATTGTGGTGGGTTGTCTGTGGCCAGCTGACAGATGCCCACCCAGCTGCTCTCATTCCACCTCCTCAGCAGGACAGGGGAGAAAAAAAGATGAAAAAGCTCAAGGGTCTAGTTAAAGAAAGAAAGTTTGCTTACCAATTATTCTCATGAGGAGAACAGACTTGACTAGGAGAAAATTAATTTAGTTTATTCTCCATTAAAATAGAGTACCAACCAGAGAAAGAAAGACAAATCAAAACCTTCCCCAAAGTCCTTCTTTTTGACATGCTCAACTTCCCTCTCTCATTCCTGACTCCTCTACTCCCTCCTTCCAAGCAGTACAGGAAACGGGGGCTGTGGTACGTCCATAACAGCTCCTCTTTGCTTCTCATTCCTCTGCATTCTTTTCCTCTCCTGAGGGTGGCTCCTTCCCATGGGCTACAGCACTTCAGGATAAACCTGCTCCAGCATGGCTTCTCCATGGACCATGGCTCCTTCAGGGCATGTCCACCTGCCACAGTGTGGTCCTTTCCACACTGCAGTGTAGATGCCTGCTCCAGTGCCCTGCTCTCCTGTAGGGAGAATCTCTGCTTGGACATCTGGAACATCTTCTCCTCCTCTGACTTTGGTGTCTGCAGGGCTATTTTTCACACCCTCCCCTTACTCCTCAGTGACTGTGCCCTTTTGCCCTTTCTCACATGGACTTTTCCTGAGGCAATGCCATTGTGGCTGTAGGGTTCAGCTGTGCCTTGTGGTCAGCCCAGTGGAATGAGCTGGAACTGGCTGTGCTCAGCATGGGGCAGTCCCCACCACTCCTCACCAAGGCCACTTTTCAGCCCCACCACCCAGCACCCTGTACATTGCTTCAACCACAATTTCAGTGCAGCTGAGGATGGGGACAAAAGCAGACCCTGTTTGCATCAAAAGACAGGAGAAACCAATCATTTCCCATACAAAACTCACTGGAAAAATTGTGGCAATGCCACAGGCAGGGTCACCATGCTTTCCCATGAAACAGGAGCTCTGTGTTCTGAGTGAATGCAATCAGGCAGCTGTTGGTTCCCAGACTGTAAACATAGATGTAAGATCTTGTCCAGATGTGCAGGCAAACTGTTCTCTTAATAGCCTATATTTGGAAAAAAACAACAGCAGATCTCTGAGAAGTTCAATGACAGTAAAAGCAAATACACATCAGTGATGAAGATTTCCAAAGCACCAAGGCCAGGAAAATCATATCTGGGTCACTCAGTCAGGGCATCTTACTAAGACCTTTGTAATGCAGCTATCTCCTCAAACAGTGGAGGGAATCAAACTATGTGCAACAAATGAAACCAATGCCTTTAAATTCCACAAGGCTTTAACTTGTAACTTGGTCAGGGCTTTTATGGAGAAAGATTAAAATCATACATACAAAGTGCTTACAAGACTTCAGTGCACACCATTCCACCAGAAGAAGTAGTAGAAAATGTCCTTAATGGGCAGTTTCTAATTTAGTACACTTTTAAGTAGCTGAAAACTTCTCAATTTTATGATAATTAATTCTGTTTTTTTCCAACCAGCTGTATAAAGTGAAACCAAACCATCTGGACACCATAGTGTATAATTTGCTGTGATTAAAATTAATGAACTGGACTGCAGGCCAACTCTTTTTGCTATCCCATGTGTCTACACACTGGATCTGTACTATCTGACACCATCAATGTGTCTTCCACACAGTGCCAGTAGTAGTACATTACATTTAATTTTACTTCAATAATGGAAAGAGTCCATCTTTTAAAAAACAATTCCTTTATTTCAGATAAGAAGCTGCAGAAAAGAAAGATATTTGTCTTAGAGCTGAAGTAAAACCATGCTGGTGCCAGAATGTGTGCAGATCTGACAGATGTGCAAATGTGACTGAGTCACTTGTCATTTTGGGCATGAGGTCCCTTCCACAGCTCTGTCTCCATCTATAGAAGGGGTGATGAAGAGCTGCCTTCTGCTGTGTGGCTGCAGCAGCTCCCACTGGACATTTAGGGTGTATTTACTCAAGGCTCTGCTTGCACAGTGGAGTTTGACAAGGAGAGTAGGAGTAACAGCAGAGAAAAAGGGGTGAAGAAGAAACTTCTTTCAGACAGAATATTCATGTTGCCTAATCTGCATTGCCTAATAAATCTGCTTGAATTACTGAATGTCTTAAGATGGATGCCAAGCAGTAAATGAAGTGCAACCAAAATGACAAATAGAGGCTAAACACACCTAGAAACTGTACTGCAAGCTTGTGTGAGACCTTGCTTTACACACTGAATTATTGTGGCACTGCACTCAGAGAGTAAGGGAAGCTTAGTGATACCTGCAACAAGTCTGACGCTGGTAGCACTTCAGATGCCTGTGCTTCTGGCCTTAAGTTTGTTGTCTTTTCCCAAAAAGCTGTGTTGAACAGCTGGGTTTAGTGCATTTCTCCCTATTGGCAGAAAAGTCACCTTAGGGAACCATTGGTATTTCTGACAATTTTTTTGGGCATCTGCTCAGTTTCAGGCACATAATAATGATAAGCCTGCTATATCATGCTTATAACACACATTTGAAGCGTCTGTTTAATGCATGAACTAAAAGCTGACAGTTCAATTGCAGCATGCTCTTACTTTTCTACAAACTGCATTTACTGAATAAAAGAACAAAACAAAACACAGCAGTTTTTCCTCTGTCAAAATTACTAAAATGTTTTTGAGTGATTTCAAAATTTTTTTATAATTAAGAAACTGTTTTCTGTCTCAGAAAATAACTCAGAGTCATTATATTAACAATCTTAGTGAAATAGCTAGCCACAGCAGCTATATTCACTGGAACAGAAATGTCACCATTTTGCTAATAACTGCATTTAAAACTTCTTCACATCTCCACTTTTTTATTTCACAAGTTGATAATCTTTAA
The DNA here is from genome assembly GCA_013397555.1 of Urocynchramus pylzowi. Classification (NCBI taxonomy): domain Eukaryota; kingdom Metazoa; phylum Chordata; class Aves; order Passeriformes; family Fringillidae; genus Urocynchramus; species Urocynchramus pylzowi. The sequence goes on along the minus strand of VZRH01007018.1, from coordinate 355,815 downwards.
GTAAGAAGTTAGTATACCACTCCTTTTTTTCAAGGGGTAAATGGGCTGAATATATCTATACTCTTACTGTTTCTGTCTTCAGAACCTGACTTAACACTTTGCTTTTTACTACAGACCAGACAGTCTTACGAGATAAATCTGCCAAGTGAGTAAATTTGGTATTTTATCCCTATGTAATGGTATTTTATCCCTATGTAGTGCATCACAAGCCAAATTAAAAATGCAGTAAAAAGTGAAAGAGAGTGACAACGACAACTTAGATAGCACTGATGCCACAATGCATCCATTTTAAATTCTAAGTGCAATGTTTCAAAGCTATATTCTCAAATCCTCATTCCTCCTCCAAATCTGGTAGAAATGCAACATCTGCCAAAAACTTACATATTCAACTTATACAATTTCCCAAGCGCTGAGTTCAGCACTAAAACAAAGATTTCCTCCCTCATCCAAGGACAAACTACTTGCAGCTTATTCAACTCACTGTCCAGAAAAAGGAACAGTCTTTCGGCCCTTAAACACCAAGTCCTGAACACCCACAGGAGGCGTGACTATTACTGGCTTTGGAGACATACATAAGAGGTAGTAAGAGATGAAAATCCTCACTTCACCCTGCTAAATCCACCATTACACTGTAGTGATGGTGACAGGAAAAGTGCCAAATACCTGCCACTTTCATCCTGCTGAAGTGATGAAACAAGGATTAGAGTTATATAATGTTGTAAAATAGGAATTCAGCATGCAAAGGAAGGAATCTCTCAGTTCCCTTCCTTATTAAAATAACTGCTCACACAGATGAACAGCACTTCCCCTATAGAAACAAAAACCAGCCAAGTCCTCAAAGCTAACTCTCACCCAAACATAGTGTTACAAAATCACATTCCAGGGTGTTCCAGTGCCTGAGAATTTGTGGTTAGAATAAAACTGTAGGGCACATGTCCTAGACTGGTGGAAACTTGGTCAGAGGTTTATTCTTATGTTCTGGGTATTTTTCACAGTGCTCAAATTTTGTTTATATCTGCCCATAAGTCTCTGAAACAGACTGAAAAATGATTGAAAACAATCTGTACACAAGGTGAGCACAGCAGGATTTCTAAAATATTTGGATAGGAAGGCTTGTCTTGGATGTGGGGTTGGCATTTCCGGTGTTCTCCTACACATGCACAAGGAAGACCCCAAGATACCGTGAATGCTGTCACTGAGTCAGGTTCCGTGTGATGGTACAGACTTCTTCAGTACACTAAATAAGCAGAGAGCAGAAAAATAACTTAAAGAAAGTTAGAAGTCCTCTTCCTCAGCAGTTTTTATGGCTTCTTAGCTATTAACACGCTAAAGCTGCCACAGTTGGTGTCAAACTAAAAGTTGAAATCAGGGAGACCACGCCATCCGTATTTTTGAGTCAGGGCTCTGGAATCAGGTGAAACCTCCACTGGGCTGAGAACGCTGTTTCCAGGGCTCTGGACTGGTTAACTCTGGTTTTCTCCAACCTGCAGAATAATCCAAAAGCACACTTGGTCCAGAAAGCAGGGAGCAATGGATGACTATTCCAGCCACTTCAGCCAGGCAGAAGAAAATTAGGCATAACAGTGAAGTGAAAGCAAACAGCTGACAGAAAACTTGCCAAGTTCAAGTAGGTTTGAGCCCTTCCAAATGAATACTAATGGTACTAATACTTCTCTGGAAGAGACAGGGTTAGAGGAGTTTGGAAGAAGTGGAGTGAAAATAGCTCAGGTATTAAATGGCTGCTTGTGCTTTGGGAACAAGAGTATATGTTTCTTGGCACCTTCTTGACAGCCTAACTGTGCAGGGTGGAGTGTAAAACACACAGTGCAAGCTAGATAAATGTTGATTAAATAGTTTGTTTTGCTCAATGGAGTTCAATAGTATCAGTCAGGGATGAACAGAAGTCATCCTTCAACATATTCTTTCATCCAGCAGGAGACAGGTGCTTTTTGTAGCAGGGAGACAAACAAATTAGAGTTGTAAATTTTATTAGAGCAAATAAGAAGTGGAGTGAAACCTTAGAAATGAATTAACTTGAACATGCAAAATCAAACAATTAACAGATGAATAGGCACTTTTGCACAAAAATAAAGTTAAACAGAGGAAAATTTTTAAGAAACACCTAGTGTTCTGTATTTTGGATTTTAAAAAAGTGTTGGATATTTTACACTAAAATGTCTAATATTTCAGTACTGCACCAATATTCTGACTGTTGCCATCTTCAGAATTATTACATTATTTGAGAAATAAGCTAAAACAAAAACTTTGGCAGGCTTCCTTTCACTGATCTTTAAAAGAAGCACATGAAAAAATTCAAAGCAACAATTCCGTTTTGATATGTACTGTAGAGTGCAGAAATTGATGCTGCACACAGCAGCAGTTCAAGATACCACATAAAGATAAATGATTGAGGTACTGCAGGAAAATTGTTTATCCAGATACTACCTCATTCTGATATACTATTTTAGAACCTGCATTAGTGTTACTGAAGTGCCTTTTCCATTTCTCTTACCTCTGCACAGCCACAGCCTACATGTCTTTACACTCATCCATCCAAAAAAGAACAAGATAGTTGGCTGAATGCTACATTGCTTTTAACTACCCTGACAAGAGTAGGGTCAGACATCCAACAGTCTGGCCTAGGGAGTCTTATTATAGCAAATTTATGAGAGCAGATGTTGCTCCAAGCCTTGCAAGACTACATGTTGTGTTTGGCACATTGGAGTTAAGCAGCTACATTTTCTTGCAGCTGCATAAAGTAGCAATTATCTTGTTCTAACTACATGCTAAAAATGTACCACTGAAACTAAGCATGATTAAGGGATCTGAAGTCTTGGACAAGTCCTAGACTTTAATACACTGGGTGAATAGCAGGGTCTTAGAAAAAACTTTTTTTTTTTGGCAGTTTAGAAAACAGGTGTTTAATCACTGCTTTTAAACTCTTCTTTCTGAAAATCTTAAACTCTTCTTTCTGAAATTTTAAACTCTTCTTTCTGAGGCTGTTTTCCATCAACAATGTCAGATTTATTGTCTTAACCCTATATTCATAAAATAAATTACCAGTAAATGAAGAAGAATAAGAATAAACAAGAATTCTATAGATATAATTTACACCAAGAGGCATTTATTTACAGAAAAATGTGGCTTGTAAAATTATTAATAATTTTTCAAAATTGACTGCACTTGTGATTTAAATCTTTAAAAGAATAAAATAGTCATTTCAGTGGGTGTGCAAGGCACAATCCCACGCATAAGTCTCAATTAAAATCACACTCAAATCTAGGAAAAGCCTCATTCCAAAATAAATCTTCAGACTCCTCTTGAAGCAAAGTTTATAAAATGCCATGTACAATAAATTCAGGTTTTCTATTTGTCAACCTACCTTACTTTTGATTAAAAACAAGGTTGTAACTAACAAGAGTCAGATGCTACTGGTTCATCAGGTGCAACTGCATCATATTTTACCTTTGCTTCCATTTTCATCAGAAGCAGGTCCACTGACAGTAGTGGGTTTAAAATGGTGGAGCTGAGCTATAAATATTTCCGTATTAGTTTATTCCCATTTCAATCAATACCGTTTCAAACACCGGCTCATCGTTGTTGTAAAACAGATTATGACACTGTCTCTATCTTGAACCACAAATTTTTCTCACTTTTTCTCTTTCTATTCTCTCCTCCAGCTCCTGGGGGATGGAGGTGGTGAGGGTGTGAGAGAGTGGCTGGTGGATACCCAGCTGCTGGCCGCAATATAGAACAAAGAGATATATATATGTAAGTACACATTTTACTAGATATGGTGAAAAAGATTAAACTTGTTGCAAGTGCTTTGACTGACTTAATTATCTTAAACATGTCTGTCTGATGGTGATTACTAAATAATGTCATAAGCAGATACAGAGACCTCTAAAAGAAGTGGTTGAACTAATGAGGGTGTTCACAGCTGTTGTGAAAATCTGACAGAAGCAGCTTCCACCTCCCAGAGCAGTGCCAGGTCAGTGTCTTTGCTCATTCTGCCCTTGGACATGTGAAGTCCAAAAGGAAGAAGCAGAAACAAGACTGGTTTGCAGGGAAAGCACTGATGAAAACCCTGTTTGATCCAAGGTACAGATTCCTACTGGCCTACAATTTCCCATCATTTATGTATAGCACAGAACTACTTCAACTGCCCTGTTTAATTGCCTACTGAAAAGTGAGTGGGTAATTTCACACTTCCTCTTGGTTATTAGATTTATTATACAAAACTTTATCTTAGAGAACTGTTATATATTTCAGAAGAAAAGGGATTTGTAACAGAGCTAGTAGCATGCCTTTATTGCAGAGGTGATAGGAGTTACCATCTGAGAATAGCAGATTTTTTTTCACAGTGTAATTGGCATTGATTATCTTCTGTCCATGTGCACTGCTGCTTATCAGTAGAGATGCCCCAGAAAGATGGTTTTATGTAGTGTCTTTGCACAGTACTGAAAATTTCTTTGCCATAAGAGAAAGTTGATTATCAGCCACAATGAAATCAGACTGCTTACAAAAGTTAATCATGGAGCTAGATGTCTGGTGTAGAAGTCAAGGAAAGTCAAGAATTATTAGTTCACAAAACAAGACAGGCAAACTTCTAACTTAAAGCAAAAAAAACCCCAAACCCAAAAACCCAACCAAAAAACCACCCTCCCCCCCACCAAAAAACCCCAAACACAACAACAGAAAACCAAATCCAACACCAAAACTCACCTCAAACCCTCCAGAATTAAAGAAAAGAAAACAAAGAGCTCCTGAAGAGCAGGGTGCTGTCAGGGGATAAAAAGGGCCCAGCATGAGGAAGAGCAATTAGTGCTCTTGTTTTTCTCTCGTGGCCACAGTGAGTTTTCAATCCAGTTTTGACAAGGCTTAGCTGTGCCATTTCCCCAAGTGTGCTGATGCAGCTATTGCCAACCAGGCCCACCAGATGATTAAAGGGATGAGCAAAGGAAGCGATGTCATGCTTTCCAAGGAAGGAAAGGATCAGGACAGATGTAACTTACTCCAGGTCTTAACAACACATTCCTACAAATAGAAAGCAATGCTGAAGCTATTACTGTCACCACTAAGGCATGATGAGAAGTGTTAAAAGTAATGAGCTACCTATCTGAACCCATAAAAATGAGGTAAAGCATGGTATAATGATTATCAGACATTTCAGCTAGTTCTGAAACAGGGATAATATGTGTTCTGCAAACTATCCATCAAAGATTTCTTACATTATTCCATGTGACAGATTAAATGGCTGATCTCAGTGCATGTGAAATTGCCAGATATCCAGGAACTTAAGAAAACCCAGACCAGTTTTCACAAAGAGTCTGAGCTTAGTAGTAGTAAAAATTACTACCTTATTTTATTCTGCCAAAATGCCAGAGTTTGCGTGGCTTAAAACATAAAAATGAGAGAAAGACTCTGTGCAGAGAACCGGGCAAGGAAAGGCAAATCTCAGTGTAAGAGGTGTAACAAACAAAAAGGGCTAAAATAAACTTCCATGGAATCACAAAGTATAAGCATTGTGGGGTGGCATTAAGCAGTAATTTTGAAAAGTTAATGTTTAAAGCATAGCCATTTGGGGTGAGTTTATAGCTATTCACCATTTATAGGACAACCAAAATGGTATTTAAGCAGGAATTAAAGCCAGATTGGGATTGAATGATGCAGGGTGGGTAAAACTTGTGTTATGGTGAATGCTTGCTCAATAATAATAATAAAAAAAATAGTGTAACACAAAAAAGTGTCCTTGGGATGTCTAGGTGCTCTCCACAGCACCAAGTACTATGTATAGACTCAACTTTTGTTTCCACATCAGGAGAACAGGCCATCTATTACAGAAAGCATACAGCTGGTGGGAAATTGAATTTGTAACATTTGATATGATCTGCAAAAATCGGGCCAGATGATACTAATTTATACTGCAATTCTATCATGCATGCTGCCTCTTAAAAATGAGTTTATTTGCATACAGTGAGGTATTCAATTGAAGGAAAAACATGGAACAAAATATAAACAAAAGTAACACAACAATGGCTCATCTTGACCAAAAGGACTGCAACCTAAACAGCTTCCTGTGATATCACCCCAAAATGGACGAATTCCAAGGTCTGATAATAGATGTAACACACCCTTGGAAAAAGGGTACTAAAGTTTTAGGATACTAAAACTTTACTGAAATTTAGCTAATGGAATTATTTTGCTTTCAATCAACTCAGGAATGTTCTGCTCTTAAATTAACTGCTAATTCCTAATGCAAACCTGCTATTCATACATACTGCTATTACTCCTTGATTTGAAAGGTCTTCTCTTTCTCCACCAAAGTTGCCAGAAATTGGTGCAGATTTCTTTTGTTCAATTAAAAAATGGCATTAGGATTTTTTAAATACTCTTTGTGCTCTAAAAATCCCATTCTGTACTGCAGTGCAATGCTACAACAAATCAATGAATATAACCTGCTAATACCATCTAAGCTTTATCTGATTTAACTTCTTCTTATGCTTTGCCCTCTTGATTCTGGAGAATTCAATTTAAAGTATTTTCAAAAAATTGCTTTTGCAGCATTTCTTCATAATTTTGGAAATTGGCCTTTGGCTATCAAATTTTCATTTTTGAAAGTTAATATGTATTAAATGTCTTTACCCTTCACATACTGTATCAATAGCTTTTTTTTTTTTTTTTTTGAAAAGAGGCTAAAGAGAGAGGAAAAGAGAAACCTGCTATTTAGAGGGTTTTATATTTTTCTTATTTGTATAACTCCTTGTAAGAAAATATTAATTGAATTTATATATTAGATTTGTCAGTTGACTTTCACTGCATCACCAACCTTATGTTTTCAAGAACAAGTCAGCACTTTAAGACAGATGATCCACAAGTAATTAAGGCAAATGATATCCCAAGCCAGAGATTTAGAGTGCTCGGTCACCATATTAAGAGTATTACTGGCTTTAAGACATTGAAAGTCCATCCATGGTACTTTTCCTGCCACAGCACAGCCTTTTGTCATGCTTTACAATAACCACAGTAAATTCATATTTTTGTACATGTTTTCAATCTACAGTGGTAGTACAGCACGGTATGACACCAGTTTAAAAGATGTCTCTTTAAGCAGCAGGAAGTTTAGCATCACCCCTGTGTTCAATTTTGATACAATTTGTTACCATAGAACAGCTCTGGCATTTTGAAGAAATTCCTCACACTGATAATTTCTGGACCACTGTTTTTCACATCAATTTTAGCAGCATCCACAGTTCACAAAACAGGTGATTTCCTTGAGACTGGGAAGAGGTACCTGCAAAATTACATAGGAGCCAAGCTAGGCTGGAGGTATTTTTACGTTTAAAAACGTGCATGTTGAATGCCTGCACAATCTGAAATCAATCTCTGGGATGTCTCCTTCTCTGTGTCACATTGCAGAATATGTTTTCATTTGAAAACGTCTTGAGAGTGTTAGAGGACATTCCAGATGTAACTTGCACTTCTGTGCCTGGGGTGCATGGAGGAGATCTTAAATCACATTTATGGGAAATGAATGAACAGTTCACAGTTCTGGTTTAAGTAGCCAGCTTTCAGGAGAGAGGCATCTCTTTAAAGCACCATTTTTAGGTGCAACATCCTGCTTGCTGTTTTTGTAGAAAAATGTGAGTGAAACTGGATGCTTTTACATTTCACTGATTAACTGCTATAGGAAAAAAAATAGTTTTCTATTAACAGCTTATTGGCTGGCAAGACATTATCTTTTTCCTAGCACTTAGGTTAATGACAGGTTAATCTTGCTAAGACAGATCTGACACACCTCTTTTTCAGGAAATCAGAAAACCAATAAAAGCCTAATCAGTTTACATGTGGCCACATAATACCTCTCTACTACTTGCTGCTAACATGACCAGGCATTACTTTATCAGGTTAAACCAATATTTCATGTAATCTTCAGCTGGAGTCAACAATAGTGAAAAGCAAGTAAACCAGAATGTAAAATATCCTACTCAATAAAGTTGCAGTGAAAGGAGGAAGAATGGGCGGGGGGGGAGGGGGGGGAAATTTTTCCCCAACCTTTTTGAGTGATCAATGTGCATCCTAAAGCATGAAGACTGACAGCACCAATGCATTTTTATCACAGCCAGTTTAACTAAAAGCATTACTTATGCTGTGCCTTATAATTTAGACTTGTATTAACATACAGCTTTATTTACTACTCTCTGACATTCTATTTATTCTAGCACAACACAGAAATGTGGGGCAAGGTGAATTAGAGGAGCTGTAATACAACATTATTTTCCAATTGTATACACATTAACATTCTTATCCCTTTCTTTCAGGAGTGAAATCTGTAGAGAAAGAGGCCTGGTCTCTATCCAAGGCAAAGACATTTGCTTAGTTCACGCATACACTCTTCCCCGTCTTTAGTCTTTCAAGATGTGTGTGTAGGTGGAGTTTTCAGCCATGTGAAATAAAAGTGGTTCTATCTTTTTGATACTTGAGGGAATGTGAGAACAATCTAATTGAAGAAAAGTCAATTTTTTGTTCTGAATAAAAAAAGTGCAATGAGCTAACTGTCTCTAAAATGGTTTGGGAGCTATTCTAATGGAAAAACAAATAGAATCAAACCTTCACAGAAGCAATGCAATTATTACCCTTGTCAAAAGCATGACCTGCAGTAGTGTAAGAGGTTATTGCCAAATCTAAGAAGCTTTAATCCTGAGTTGATCCAATCACCATAATAAAATTACCATTGCAGGAGATAAGCTTCATCATCATTTTGAGCTAAAAGATGAGTGGAAATATTTGTGGTTTAGCAAATGAATGCCCTTTTCCAAAGCACTCGCTAACTATACAGAATATACCAAACACATGCTTCTGAATTTGGTATTTCACACAGCCTCTGTCAATGGGAGAAAAAAAAAATCCATGTCTTTCTCTGAACTACCAACTGATTTCAAAATGAAGATGTTAAAACATATAGCCAGTATCTATAATTACAAGAAAACTTTTCACTGAGAAACAGGATACGGTAAAATTTAATCACTATGTTTACAATTTTAAGATCAGTGTTCAGGGAAAAGGTCCAAGGAGAGAAATTTTTAAGACACCCAATTCTGTATGCTAGAGGGATATTACCATATTAATGGTTCCCTGAATGACCACTATGATAAAAGTAGCTAGAGCTAACCTTACATTTTTCTTTAGATGTGCAGCAAATGTGAGTGGAACAATAGAGAGTTACATGAAAATAGGTGTGTAACAATAGCAAAAGCAGCACACACCTGTTTCTGGGAGACTTGGAGATTGTTCCAGGGAAGTTAGTATCCATTGAAGTGCTAAGGAATGTCATAATTTATGCATTAAAACCTAACCAAACCAGCTCAACAATAAATGTATTAATTCTTCCTATAAAGTCAAATACCACTTACCAAGTACAGAAGTTCCTGCAACTGTGCCATAGGCTGCCCTTTGTTTGATCTGATTGTTTGGTCTTCCCTATGTGGTATTTAGTAGAACAGATTTCTTTTTTTTTTTTTAGGGTTTTTTTTTTAATTTTACTGTGTTTCCTCTTCCATGTGCCTCTGTCTGTCAAATAGCAAAAGGAAAAACTTGTGTTTCAGTGCACTCTGGCCTGTGCACACAAATGATCCCCTGGGAAAAATCAGTGATTCTATAATTATTAAAACTACCTCAGAATTTGAAATGAGGTTTCTCATGTTCTTGGAAAAGAAGCACAAAATAGTAAATGGTTACTATACACACTCCAAAAGCATTTTCAGCCCAGGGTTTGTTTTTATTGTGCAAGAACCCTTTTAAAAATACTGAGAACAATTCCTCCTTCAAGAAACTCACTCTTCAATGAGTCTAGAACAAGCAAGATTCAATACGTGGGGCTATCTTACATCAGCCCCTGCTTTGTGACAAATGCCTTTTGGAGGTTTGTCTTGCCTTGATCTCTCAGTGTTTAGTGTACAGAGCTTTAGTGCAGCAAGTGACTGCTACCATGGTGGCCCAGCAGCTCGAGAGCTATACAAACCCAGCTCAGCAGCAGCCCAGGAGACAGCCATGGTGGGGAGACCTTTGTGGCTCTCACCTACACACCTCTCCCACGAGCGGTGTGTCAGCCATCAAGCAGGGCTCACAAAGAAAGAATAAATATTTTACTTTGAAGTAGGTCTGGCAAATCACTTTTAACAGCATTTGCATAATCTTCAGTGTTTCTGAAAGCACATTTGAACCTGCTTGGTTACAAAAGAAACACTTTGCAGAGCTAAAGGTAAGGTGGAGAATGAGAGACTGCAATACTCTATATCAGGAGCATGGGATGATCCTCATGGTTCCAAAGGAAAAGACAATATGCTCATCATCCAGGTGATCTAGCTTTCTTTGGAGATGGAAAGTCTTTATCCTGAGTACAGCACCTTTTAGAACCCACTTTTTGCATGTGGCCCTTTTCCCCCTACAGTTCTCTGGACAGAGAAATGACAGATCACTCAAGTAAAATTAGTTTTGGTGCTTGCTTTTGTGAGCATTCATGTACTCCTCAGAGAAGGGAAGAGGCCATTTATGTTGAGACCTCCACTACTTCTGCTTGGTTAGTCTACTTAAGAATTATCCATGTTTGATTTTACAGAATAACTCATGAATAAGTGTAAAAATTGACCTTTTCTAGTTCCCTGCTAACACTAAATGAGTTTCCAATGAGGTAGACTATCCCTGTGAGACACAGAATGACTTTTCTGGGGACAAGTTTCTATTTTGCACTATGTTAAGCCAAAAGTTAACTGTGTGCATGGAGTATATTCATTTTTATTCTAGCACTATTTCATAAGTATTTGTTAGAAAGCATAAAACCAAACAAAGAAACACATTTGTTCCTGGAGCTTTGCTGCCTCCACAATGAAGAGCTAGCTGTTTGTGGTCAGAATGAAAAGCCCTCTAGGAAAAAGGTGGGTGAAATTTTGGCACTTCATTATATATGCCTGTCATTAAATGGTAAAGACTCACTTAATGACTGTTCAAAAGGTTAGCTACTGACATTTTAAGTTAATGCCCAGACTCAGCATGCCCCCTGATGTAGCAGCACAAAGAAACAACTACAGAAATAAGCTGCTAACCCCCCTTTCCAAATGTGTAACTACCCTTACAAGCAGATGGAAAAAAAAAAGGTCACTTCACCTGTGGACACCTCCTTTCTCAGAGATTGTTCAGCCTTTTCTGGTAATATCAAACCACCTCTCCCTACTCCCACATGGGGCAAACACACAAACTGCAGGCATACAATTTCCTGGGCATTACCACCTGAACTTTGTATTTTCTGTTTTTAGGAAACCTAGGGAATGAAAATATGAAATGTCCCTTCATTTTTTCTTCTCAAAGGTCTTGAGGTCGGGTGTTAACTAGACTCTCCAGAAGACTGGAAGATGAGCAGAATGCAAATTTATCAAATAAAACTACTTATCAAAAACAGGAATAGGAATATGTTTTAATATGAGCAGTTTGCATGGTAAATTTTTATAGATCACACTAGTTCAACACTAAACTATATCTCCCTTTGGGATTCCTAAAGAGCTACTTTGCATACATTTTCAGCACGTAAAAACATGTTAAGTGCAGAATTTTTTTCCATAATATTCTTTGCACTAAGAATACTGACTTTGTAAGAGTGGTCACTCAGCATAAAATTATATTTGGAGTTTCTTGATGGAATAAATGCATATATCAATTTCATAAGTGTGAGGCCAAAATACTACAGGTAAATTTGTGATCTGGTTCAACCCAAGGGCCCTTCTCACCACCTAGTCTGTTCCCAGAAATGCTATAAAAAATTCTAAAGGGAGAAGAGGAACAAGGCAAGCCATATGTAATACTGCTGCAACAGAATTTCAGCTACTTTCAGCTGAAATTCTTTACATGAAATTTCCATTCATTTTTTAGAAAGTAGCTAAAATATGTTTATACATAAAAACAAACACAAATTCTCAAATATATGAATGCATTTATACTTCCTTTCTGGGAAAATATTAGTACGACTTAAACCATGTCTAACAATGCCTATTTTCTCTTCTTTTGTCTTTTTTCTTTCCTAAGAATAAAGGTTTGCATTGCATTTTGAAAAGTATATATTATGCATCACTTTTCTGCATTGTGCTATCACTACATTTTTGGAATTAATTTACTATTCTTTGGTAAGTCACTTAATTTCAAGAATTGTGCAATAAAGAGCTTAACCCCTCTTCACTTGGAAATCGTCAAAAGATTTTGTAGTTTGAGAGAGAATTTAGAAAAAAGGGACTCTAGTGAAAGCAATGGTGTTTTACTTGAAAAGACTGTGGTATAAAGAGGTAGTATAAAAACACCATGATAAAATGCACACATTTGTCAAAATTCCTTTGGATCCATGCACAACTGAAGTGTTATTCCTTATTCATTTGTACAATGGAAAAAACATTTATCTTAACTGCAAGGGTGCTTTGAAGGTATTACCACTAAGATAAAGGCAAATTCAGAGGATGGAGTTATATTTAGATTTTTCAAGAGCAATTGGTAAGGGATTTCAATCAAAGAATGTACAATAGAATATGGAATAAAGAAGCTGTCCAAAGGAAAAAAAGAAAACCTTCATAGCAGGAAGCTTTCAGTTCAGCAGAGGTGGCTCCAATGCCTGCACCCTTTCTGCCCTCTGAAGTGGCAGTTCTAGGAGCTAGAGACTTCCCTCAGACTGAAGAACCAATAGTTTATATAGTTTAGATAAATGTGAGATGTTCTAAGGAAAAAAAAGGTCAGTATTACAGTAATAGAAGTGTATCAAATTAAATTTTAAACTAAAGTTTCAGCATTTCTGTGATAGCTGGTGCATGGTGACTCATGAAATCTGTATTTGCCTCATTTATTTACCATCAGTGTATTCCTATATTCTACATGCTCTAAACTCTTAACTTTATTAAATCCTTGTCTCATAATTCTGGGAGAGTGAACAGCTTGGCATAAATGAAGCAGGATTAAGTAAGAACTGAAAACATTGGGCTAGATAGAACAGAGAGATTATGCTACCAGGCAATTAAATACCAAGATATAGAAGATGTGCACAACAAAAACAAAGATAATCAATGCTGGAATAGACAAGCTTAAGAAAAAAAAAGAAAAATAGATGATTACAAGAGTAATCCAATTGGTTAACTTGGTAAGAAGCAACATTCCCAAAAGAAATTTTAAGGAAATAATACTAAGAAGATGTGTGCATTTGGCAAACTAAAGGAGAAATTATGAAATAAAAATAAGTTTACTTGTAACTTTATTTATTGGTAATTTCTGATCAATGTATCAACTATATAGGAAGTAATTTGTTCTAGACAAGAAAGAAATATAAATAGGAACTGTGATGTTTGATAATGAGAAACTTTTTTGTAAATCCCTTAAGAAGAGGAGAAAAAGCATCAAATATACAGATGAGCTGAAGGGATAAAATAGAAGAGTATTACCAGCTTTGCAAAGAACATCATGAGAGGTGGAGTTAATGTGCTTTCCTGTAGCTGGAGTGATTTCAGTTTTTCTATTAAAAACAGATTCAAAGATAATGCACACAACTACTGACCAGCCTTATGTGAGCATGTTTCTGGCTGGCAACTTTTGCAAGACTTGAGATGTGTCCAAGCATCTGATTCTTATATAAACCATGGTCAGAAATCCTTAATCAACCAAACAGATATTGCCCAGAGTGCAGTGGTGAAACCTGAACAGAACTAACTTTCCTGAAATGAAGCGATTTGAATGGAAAATCTGATGAATCAACAGGTAGATAGATGTCACTGTGGAGATAAAAAACACATGGGCTGTGAGACTGAGGACAGGCAAAAAGGAATAATTTGCAAAATCAGGATAGCCAAAGATGCAGTTAACAGTGGGGAAGAGAGAAGGCTCCATGCTGTAGAAGGAAAGCCTGATCTTCTGAAGTGATACATAATAGAGTGAATGGAGATAGGAAAGAAAGTGAATGTGAGAAGACATCAAACCATACCCTGCAGAACACCTGCAAGCATTGAGGAATGGCAGAATGGTGCACTCTGTAATTCCCACTTGACCAAAGAGCCGGAAAGAAAGCAAACATTTAAGAAATGATGTTTCTTAAAACAAAATCCATCTTCTTCAGCTACCACATGTGTTCAAAGAGACAAAGCACAAAGGAGTCCCAGCAATGGACTAGGGGTCCTGAAAAGAGAGCGCTTACCACTCTGGAAACCCTAGGGTGGAGAAGTCCCACTTCCTGAATGAGGCTCCAATAGCTGTCTCTCTGTCACAGAGCAGGCTGTGGTGCTGAGACCCAGGCTCTGGAGGTGCTCCCTGTGCAGCTGAAGAGCAGCTGGTGCCATGGCACAACCACTGCAGCTCCAGCTGCTGCACGGGGCAGAAGGGTTTGTATGACACTGCCCAGCCTGTAAGCACACAGCACAATGCATACAGGAGAACTGATTTCATATAATTAACAAAACTAGCTTAATATACACTTGTGGAGCTATAAAGACAAATAAAACATGAAGCACTTTTCTGTTCTTTTATTGCTACCTAGCAAAGGGCAGAAATTACTGCAGGTGCTGTGCCTTCATCTCTGATTATTAGTAACAACTCTGTCAATCCTTTTCTTGGAAAGTAGTGGAATAGTTTGAAAAAGAGCATATAGTGACAGAAAAATTGAATGAGGTAGTCTAAAAATGAACATGCCAAGTAATTTTTAGAACTATGCGACCACTGCATATCTGGTCCATAAGGAAAATTTCAACTGTTAAGACAGCAATTAGACATCAAATATATTTAAGGAAAGTCTTATGATCTCTTTTTCTCTCAAGAAAAGACAGATTCAGAAATCAGGATTAAAAGAATGGTATTATACATCACAAAATGATAATTTGACCAAGCAGTAATTTTCTGTTCCCTAAATATGGCAGAAACAAGCAGATGTCCTAGCTCACACTATTAGAAGTTTGTTTCTGAGAACAAAAACTGTGTCATCTGAAGAAGCACTAAACTATACAGTTTTGTGATGCAAAGAACAGCAAATGTTTTCCCCTTGATCTAATGCAACAGTTCTTAATGCAAGATTTCTCCTTGGAAACCATATGCTGGGCTTAGGCTCAAGATCCTGGAAGACACACTTGCATTTGAACTACTTTTGACCATTCCTTCCAGGGACTAAGGAAAACAATTCCTTAAGAGCATTTAGGAAACAACTTGGCTGTAAACTACTAATATATCCTCTTCCTTACAACCTAAATTCCTTAAACATATTACTACTTTATAGCAAAAGTATTATAGCACTGATTTCTGTATTTCAGATTTAGGAAGAAGAAGGTCTACATCCTTCAAACTTGTCAACATCTGTTTCATTCCCAGCAAACTTGGTGTTTGGCAATAATGTATAATTATTTCAGATGTTATTAGCATCTGCACTGCATTTGGATAAGAGGATACAGCAGCTGATTGCAGATTCCTAATGCCCATATGAAAACCCCTGAGTTAAGGCAAACTTAAAAAACATTCATATATTAAATGTAGTATCATTGTTTTAATGTTTGTACAGTATCATTGTTTTAATGTTTGTACAGTCAGAACATTTTTTGTGGAAAACATATGGATTTAGAGATTTTTTGTAATTTTTCGTTTACAAAAAGTGTCTTCAAACAAATAATCTTTATCTAGGTGATGGTACCCCATAGCTGCCATGGGACAAGTACCTGTGGCCCATAATCCCTTTAACCACTCTGCTTTTTTATCTTTTCTTCCCAGGAGATAGGGAAGGAAGGGAGCCCAGAAAACAAACAAAAATATCCATTGCTCAGTTCTCAAATCCAGACTGAGTTCAGCAGAACTTTTCAAAGATAAACCAAAAATGAGTCAAAAGCTGGATAATCTTCAAGTAACAGCTCACCTGTGACTGCAGATTTTCCAGTTGCTTTTGACATCTCTCAATTGACTCTTTTAAGGTGATTTTTTTTTTTTTTTTTTTTGGTCATTTGACAAATGTAGTAGTTTCTTCAAAGCGCTCAGAGGAATAAAGGGTAAGCACCCTGGTCTATCACACCTACAGGACAGAGCCAATCAATACATGAGAAAGAAGCAGCAAGAGAAGAATATTATGTGCTATCATTATCTCGCATTACCTGGCAAGAGGTTATCTTTAATGATTTAAAGCACAGCATTGTTCTCACACAGTGCTGTTCTCCAGAGTGACTGGAAGAAAGGCTTTGTTTTATACAATAGATCCTTCTCTGAATGCACTCCACATCATTCCTGTTAATATCAAATGATAAAACAGGCATGTTTAATTTTAGCTGTCAGCTCTAGGAAGCATACACTTCTCAGATGCATGCACAGTACCACTGCTTGCTGTATTTGCAAGAAAGGCTAGTTGTTAATTGCAATGGAGGCAAGTAAAAGCCTTTTTTGGTAAAGATGGTGCTTTAATTCTACAACCAAAATAGAGCACTGATGTGAAGAGACTGGGTGAGCATCACAGGGACAACAGCCTTTCTTTGTCACTTAATTTCTTTTAATGGAGCAATCAGAAGCAAGGTTTCATTTGAAGTTTTGTTTACAAAGTTAATTTTCAGACTAGAACTACACCATGCATGCAGGTCTCCAACATGACTTTGTACCCTCCACCCAAAGAAAAGGGTCACCAACTCTCCCCATGGGATGTGTGTCTCGTCCACTTCCCACACAGAACAGTTTTTTTATAAGATCCCACAAAGCTGCCTGGTTTTCAGTCACATATCCATTTACCCTCACCGGGATGAGGCCCTGGGAACTGAAACTATGAACATGAGAGAAAAATTTGGGTGACTCATATGTTTAAGTTCCCTGTTAGGCTGGGTCCAACAGGAGCCATAAATATTTGATGTATGTTTGCAGAGATGGAACAGAACCACACCCTATTATTAGGTCATGAGAGTGAACTTATCTGAGGGAATTTGCTGTCAGCTGTGCCTTGTCAAAAGATGCTATGTATTTTATTCCCTATAGCTACATTTAGACATGCATATACAATAACAGAGCAAATCATAAACACAAAAGGTCATTCAACATTTAGTTTCTACTCATACTTTACTAGGTGTAATTTATTACTGTGGCAGCATGGACGGTAGCTAGTGGAGAAACAACAACATCAAAAGGACTCAAGTGATGAATTGAAAGATTAATTTCCTCCAAAGCCATGGGGATTTTTTGCACAAGTCCTTAGAACCTCCACCTTCTACACTAGAGGAGTATGTTTGAACTCTCCATGTAAGACACCAACTGGGGGACAACCAGAGAGAGCAAAGCAAAGCAGTTACCAAATTATTGTAAATGTGGGACCTAATGTCTAACCCTGTGCCCCATTTTTTCCTTTCTTCTGAATGGTATACTTAACTGCATCCTTCATGACCAATCACTTCTTGGACCTTGTAGTAATTTAATGTATCAAGATGAATGCAAGCAAACAGCTGTTGTTAAATACGAAAGCAAACCTTCAGTGTACCCATCACAGAGGAGCCTGCTTTTCATATTCCCTGACCTACTGCCACATCCCAGAATGGGTAACACTTAGGGTAGATGAAGTGCCATGACTTGAAGTGTGAGAGATGATGGCCCATCCAGGAGTAGGAATGACTGAAACCTGCTGTCAGTCTTCTCATTAAAAAGTCAGGAACTGGGACCATAAATCCTTCAAGGAGAGAAAATATGATGCTATAGAAATGACATGACACATAAAAAACTAACTGAAGTAGTTCCAAAATGTTTCCAAGAGTGATGTCCCGAACAGGAATCACAATACTAATGAAGACAACATATTTCATTTTGTAGCTGGTGCAGTGTAGCCCTGGTGCCCAGTACATAGTGGATTGCCATGCTAGCAGCAGTACTGAGTTTGCAAGGCCTCAGGACAGCAGCTCTCCAAGTTTACTTTGTCTAAGCTTCTTGTGAGCTGCTTGCAATTTCCCAGCTTAACTACAATAGAAATTTTTCAAATGACTGTGAGGTTAAGCTTAATTTGCTTTATATTTGTTTATCTTTGTATGGTACAATAGTTTTATCCAGATATTCCCTGTAAAAGACATGGCATGATAGCACCTTGGAAAGTGGAGACACAGGAGATGGTCTAGAGAAGTACAGACATGGAATGGTAAGAGATAGGTCAGTCTCACACAGGAGACTACCCACAACTCACCAATGGTTAGCTGGAGAAATGCAGACTGACAGCTGAGCAACACCTCATGCAGAGGTACAAAGAAAATGGAGAGCAAGCATGCACCTTGTGTGAAATAGACCATGAATTCTAGGAATTTTAGGAAATTCAGCTGCACCATGAACTACTCAGTAAAGAGCAAGCAAGGTGCATGACAAATTAGCAAGTACAGAAATATTACTCAAGGCTCCCAAGATGAGACAGGAGAAATCAAAAAGATCATATTCTTCATGGCTAAAGATTTGAGCTGCATGATCTCCTCTTATTTCTGAAAGCTTCAATGCTCCAGGGGCGCTGCAAGGCTGAGCATGATATCAGAAATAGCAGATACTCGGAAGCATGAATATGACAGCTTTGTAGTATACTTTTTCTTTTAAAGTACTTATTTTTTTCCATGATGATTTCAGTGGGATAATAAACACTATTTAATTAGATAGTTAATTTTTCATTTGGATTTAAATTAAATTCTTGGCATTACACATAACGTGCTTCTTCTTTTGCCCTTAATAAAAAATGTGAGCGTAATGATATGTAGGTATGATTTTGCTTACAGAGGTCTTTCTATACCAGGATTTTGCATAATTAGTATGTGTTATTCAAAATAATAATTATTTCCTTCCTTCACCCGGCCAAATTTAAAACCAAAACTGCTCAACCATGTGATTTGTTTTTCCTGGTAGAATTTTTACAAGTTCATTGCTATCTAGCAGTAGTTTAAATGCTTACACTCCTTTGGTTCCTACTTGATCAAAACTGAGTTAATCTATTGTTGTATACATTGGTTTTGTGTGACTTTAACAGTAATAAGGGGAGGAGAATATTTTCTAAATGTTGCTTTCTATGTGAGAGAAATCAATATTTTTCTAATTATCAGTCTAAATTAAAGATATTTGAGAAATGACTAACCAGTAAATCTGCTGACATATTGCAATTCACACTGCTGGCTTTCATTTCCACTCCACTGAGTTCCAACACTCTCAGTGTCACAGAAATCACAGAAATGCACAAAGGATTGCGCTACTGTTGTGGAAGCAGCAGCTCAACAGCTTCAGCTCTGGCTTAACTTCCTGTTCTACTGGTTTTGCTCCAGAAGGTGATCAATTGCATTTGAATTCAAGTGCCCTGGGAAAATCAGATAGATATTTAATTTTAGGACTTTATTCAAGTCATTGTGTCTTTCTGAATCTGAAAATTAGTACCTTGCATGCCGCTTTGAGGTTGAGCAGTGTGAGGTTCTGATGATCTAAGGCAAATTTTGGTGAGTCATGTTCATTTAATGTTTATCAATGGCTTTTCTGTGTCACAGCAGAGACTTTTCTGCCACTGACATAGACTGAGCATTAAGTATAAGTACAAGTCAAATATTCAGTTCTTTTGCAATAATTTTTCAATCTATGGTGTATGAAAATATATGTATCTCATGGACGAAGAAAAGAATTTTATATTTTTGACTCTACGCTGAAGCAGAGGAACATATATAAGATAGAGACATTTAAAATTTCATACACCATCTGTGTCCTTTTCCTTTTTAACTGTAAAGGCAATTTAAATGTCATGTTCTTCACTCTTACTGTTACTACAGTAGTCTCCTTCATGAAAACAGACAACCTAAACAAGAAAATACTGTATTTCAGAGACATTGAGGGGAAAGAATACCCACCCTCTTACAGGAGGTTCTCCTTGAAGACACTTCTTATTAAACTTTTGACTTGGAGCATCTGTCTCCTCAGTTCTTCAGAATGACTTGTGCTGCACTTGTTTAACCGTGTTACGATAAACTGAGACATAGGAATAGCTTCCTATTATAAAGTCAGTAGGGCAAGCTGACCATCTGTAAAATAAGCATTTCCATGGGATGGCTGGAAGCTGTGAGAAAAAAAGGTTGAAAATTAAACCTGAACTAAGCTGGCAAGTCCTCTGCTCACAGTGTGTTGCTGATATAAAGAGTCCTGCCTTGCGTGCCTCTGGTATGCAAGGAAGAGTGAGACAACTTTAAAGGAAGCACATTTCTGTAAGATGATACTTGTAAGAAGAGTTTAAAATGATGATTAATGTTAGATTTAGATGGTTGGACTTAAATTAAAAATTTTGCCTCCATTTTTCTTTTCTTGAAGTAATGAGTCCTGGTATACTGCGATGCTCTGAACGGCTGCAGTCTCTTGCATGTCTTCAGAAGTGACCAAAAAAAAACTGACGAAAATGAAATCAGCAAATCAGCTTTTACAAAATGTTGACACAATATTTAGGCAGAGATAAAAAATGAAGGAAGAAGGCGTTAAGAAATAAAACATATGTGGAAAAAAT
Organism: Urocynchramus pylzowi; assembly: GCA_013397555.1. NCBI lineage: Eukaryota > Metazoa > Chordata > Aves > Passeriformes > Fringillidae > Urocynchramus > Urocynchramus pylzowi. The sequence continues at coordinate 335,306 of VZRH01007018.1, read as the reverse complement.
CAAATGAGAGAACGGCAGTGTATTCTTGAGGTACTGGAAAGAGCAGAAGCACGTGTTTTATTCTTACGACTTTTTAGGGGTACTACCTTGTGAAATTCTAACTCTGTTTCACTTTATATAGTTCCAGTTACATTGGCTCACCACACTGAGTAACAATGGAGACTTCTGCTGCCTGGCCTCACTAATATTGAGTTGCCCCTGAGGCTTTCACAGACCGTTTGTCATTATATACTAAGCATGTTCCAGAATGAAGCTACCCTCTTTGCGTTTAAAAAAACCCAAACAAACCAAACGCAAAAACCAGCCAGTTATCTGTGCATGAGTAAAATGTCTGAGTAGTTTTCAGAGTTAATGACTGAAGAATGTACATATGGGAAGCAAATTTTATCCATATCAAGAAGCACACCTGGACAAGAGGCTAACTGAAACAAGTTAGCTGCTGGGACACAGGCCTGTGTGACATTGTGCTACCCTTCTAGGGCTTTCTTCCAGAGGCCACAGAAACATCAGGGTTGTCTTTTTTTCAATTAACTACCTACCTGACATAAGGGTTGCAGCAAGATTGATTATCTCATTTCTGCTAAGTCCTCTGAAAATCCTTAAATACTCAGGAAGCATCTCTCATCATTAAACTCCATAAGGTAAGTTGTGAACTCCTGCATACCTATAATTTGAAGAGATGCTTTAAGTGCCTAGTGCAAAATAGAAGTGGAGTATAGATAGTAGAGCACTCTCCAGAGATGTATTGTTATTTCTTTTCAGAATGAAAGCCACTCCCACCTGCCCAAACCCCAAGACACAAATGTAAGCAAAAGAAGGTACTTTAGCATCAATTTGTAAAATACATTCCCTAAAAAATCTCCAGTGCCATGGGATCTTTCAAACTACATTTTAACTAAATTATTTTTATTAAAGCTCAATATATTCCAGTCTCCTATGATGAAAAACAGAGCCAGACCAGGCAAGGTTTCTGAATGCGGATGCATTTAAATTCTCGAAAAACTTTACTGAGGCACTCAAAATAAAATTTTGAGGAGTTCTCATCAATTTAATGGACATGTCTGTATCAAAACAATTAATAATAATGGAGTAATAAATTATGAAAATGCTCTGTATATTTAATTTTGGGGCTTAAAACATGCATATTTTAACTCCAAAACATTTATAAACCTACCCATGGGCATTTAGGTTTGGAATATAAATTATCACAGGAAACAATGGAAGATTTACTGTCAAAAAATACAGTGACAACTAAACTTCCAGAAAATATTTCTTATCTTTTCATTGTCTCCAACAGAATGTGTCTCAGAAGAATGAGAGTTTTGTTTTGATGAAACATGTGGAGCACACAGTACAGGAAGTGTTGATAAGTGTACCTGGCATACACAGGTATAATGGTATAATATACCATATATGGTGTATTATATGTATATCATGGTATAATATACCATATATGGGGTATATATATATATATATTATAATGGTACATGGTATAATTTGTTTTCTTACTCTAGGTTTGAAGCTCATTGAGAGCTGCTGAAAATTCTTCCCTGGTCCCAGGTGAATAGACTTGACTGCCCAGTTATCTGGGTGTTCAGACAGTTCTGTCAGTTTGTGTTCTGCACAAAAAGTCCACAGCTTTGCTGCACAGCATGATGGGGAAAAGATAGGCAGGAAAAGTTAATGACAGCACAGCCTGTGTGACTGTTTCCCCTGCAATTACCACTCTTGCTCCTCATGACAGCAGAACTGGTAGTTCATTGTCCCAGTCCATCCCCTCTCCTCTTAAAATATCCTTGGGTGTTGCACATATAATCAGGTTAGCTATGGACCTCTGTGCATCTTTTGAAGGAGAGACTTTTGCTTAATTTTATGCTTTACCAAAGCCAAATTGCTTTTGAGGTGATCCATATGACTCAGCAACCTATCACTAGTTTTCTAAATCTCATAAGCAACAAGCAAACAAGCCATAATGCTGCACCTAGAGGTACAGGCAGCCTCAAAAGATGAGTAGCACCTTCACCTCCACTCCACATTACTGTCCCTGAGATCCCAGCATGTGCTCGGCGCAGGTGTCTGGGCTCTGGTCAGAGCTGTGAGGAAGTCGCCAGAAGTGGCTTCTGATGCACTGGGATGAAGTAAGCAGGTATCCCTTAAATCCAGCTTTTATGATTTATACATTGGAGCACTGGAAATATTTCATTACTTCACCCTGTTTTTTCCCAGCTACTGTTGAGGCCATGGCAATGAATTTTTTTTCCCCTCCAGAGTCAAACAAACAGTGGGCAAGAGGAAAGTGGGCAAGAGGAAAAAGTTTGTCAGACAGAGAAACAGACTGGAGCTGTGTTTAGAGGGTGGAATCAGAAATAGGGAGACTTAAGCCTACCAATATATTTTTAGAGACTTGTGTAATAATAGCAATTGAGAGCTTTTATAGCTACACAAATCTGTGAAACAACCACTTCAGTGATATTTCAGGAGGGAACTGGGCAAAAAGCTTTTTACAGAGGTTTTGGGGAGTTTTGTCACAGCTGATCTATTAGATACTGTTTTTAAGTATTACAACGGCACCTCTGTGCCCAAGGTGGAAGAGGGAGGTCTATAAGGGAAACCTATGCTGAAACAGAAAAGACAGCAACTCTTCCAAGCCAAAAGCTCCTCCCCAAAAGAACACTCTTGATGGTAGTGAAGGATGAGGAAAATGGACCTGGCAAGAAGCAGAGCTGGGTGATGTAAGAGGTCCAAACTATGAGAAAAATATTAACTGAAACAGAAGAAAGATCCTTTTTAAGAGTGACTAATTCATGCTTATATTGGAAAAAAAATCACAACCTTAAAACCAGAACCTGATTATTCTAGTCACCAGCATAGAGCTGAGGACTAGAGACCCTAAACAAAACATAGTAGCATGTTTTATTTATAAGAAAGCCGTACTAAGATTGTTCATTACTTTCATTCCTGAGTTGTTATGAGAAAGCTCAGGATTTATTCATACTGCATAAATTTGTAATACACTGGAATTAAGAAATACTACGAAAACCAGGTTACCACCTTTAAAACATTGCTTTTGCTTGGACACACCAAGGGTTTCAGCTAATCTACAAGCATACATAGGCAAATTTTATTTAAAATTTACATCTTTCTCCATTTGCCTTTCCTTTTTTCTTTCTTTGTTGTTGTAATAGAAATGGCTTGATTTCACTGATACCAAAATATCATATGGGCAGGGAGGGTGTGCTTTCTCTCATTCTTGTCTTTACCTTTCTCCTCTCTTGACTGAGGGTACAAGTGGGCTGCCCTTTAGAGTGACTCAGCTCCAAAATCACCTGGCAGCCAGCTGCCCATTTAGATTCGTACTTGCTTATCCCAGTCCTTCTGCTTCTTAAATTAAAGACTGCTTAGGTCAAAAATAAACTGGCTGACCAGACAACGACCTTTCTTAGATCCCACTTTAGCTTTTGAATTGCTAATATCCTTCTACACCAAATATGCCTCTTGAGGTGTCAGGGCATTTACTGGTCTTTGTTCCTACATATATTCCCAGACAAGGTGACAGCTGCACAGCAAGTACATCAGTTATCTGTTTACTATTTATGCTCAGCATGCAAAAATTATCCAGAAATTGCCATGGGTACCATTTTTGACTTATGCCCTCTCCCTGTGCTTCCCTTCTACTTTACCAAGTATATTTAATGGATTAGCAATGACATCCAGAGAGAAAAAACCAAACAACATGAAAAACAAGAACCTAAGAAACAAAACAAAAAACAAGAACCTGCTCATCTTGGCCAAGTGGTCAGACTTGTTTGTGGCTATGCCCTCCCAGTGTTCCACCTGCATACATTGTGAGGATGACTCCGAGGGGCTTCATTCCCAGTAAAACTCCTGTGTATCAGGAGTTGCTCACAGTTCATCCAAAGGCACACCCACCATAACTATTACAGGAGCTCCAAACCCAAAGAAAACCAGCTGGAACCCAAAGCACTTTGAGCAGTGAATAAAACATGAAAATGTATAGAAGATGAGAGAAAGGAAGAGCTTTTGGAGCCTGAGGAAGTAACAAAGACATTTCCTGTGGTTTTATCTTGCCCCGGCAAAAACCTCAACTTTGAACAGCATAACCAGGAGTAACAACTTTGTAGGCAGGATGACTTGGAAGAAAGCAAGAATAAGTTAGTTCTTTTTTAGCTCTCCTACAAATGATTTTATCCTGGCATAATTTTAGATATCTCAAATTTCAGACATTACAAATGTTTGTACCAACATTACCAACTAAAAATTGCAGTTTCCTGGGAAAGCACATGTAAGTTTTTAGGCAAGGTTTTATGATTGAAAAACTCCCAAATATAAACCTTGCTAAGATTGTGGTTTATTTTTGGGTTGTAATTTTCCATGCATTCTGATCCCACAGATGTTGTTACAATTTAAATATCTGCCCTAAATTCTGTTTTCTACATTTATTCCAAATATTTGATAGCACTTCTTTGACTTACATAATTTTCTAGATTGTGAAAAATGAACAGGCTGTTACTTCTAAATTCTTTTTAAAAATGCTTTACATATTTCCTGCTTAATGACAATTGCCAAGCTGCATTTGGAAAGAATTTGTTCATTGACATTGAATAGCTGTCAATGTGTGAGAGAAAATAATAGCAAAAGCAAGAAAAAAGAATTACTAATCTATCCTTTATAGCAAGAAAAAAAAATTACTAATCTATCCTCTGATAGCAAGAAAAGTCAGAGGCTTCTGAATACTGGTAACTGATACAGAGAATATGAACCACCAAAGAATTCCTACTGCAATCTTGATGAAAAATCAAAGCCCTTGTCTGAAAGGGAAGATAAGTAGAGTTTTTAACAGATAACTGAGATAGCTTTAGATTTCAGTTGTTCTTCCAGAGAACACAAAGCCACAGCTCTGCTGAGGAGGAGATAAAAAGGCTCAGCGTACCTACAGAATACTGGTGTCCTCATGTGGTATTCCCAAGGACATCCAAGATCTACTCTGAAGATGACCTGGCCAAGGAAGACAATCTGGGCTCTCTATTTCCTTCATGCTTTCCAAAATAATGCACTAAATGAATAAAAATATTTCTAACATTAGGAATTACAAGCCAAGTTCATAACTATAAAAGTAATTTTTTTAACAGGATGTTAAGGAAATACAGGCTCCGCCCAGAAACCAGTACAGGACTATACCAGCTGGAATCTCACAGCAGAATATTTCTCTCAAAACCCCCAGCTTTATAAACTACCAACAGCCTTGCCTGTTACACACTTGCTGTCCTGAGTGGCTTAGCTGCACTTGGGGGCTCCAGAACCCACTTTGACATAGCTTTAAATCAATCTCCCAGGCCCAGAAGAAAATTTCCCCCCCCCACTTCTAACAAAGGGAACCAGAATGTGAGATATTGCTTTCTTTATGCATTACAATTATTCCAGAGCATTTTTCTCCGCCCCTTAGATGGAAGAACCAATCTTTTAATATTTTGCATTTTGTCCTTTTTTCTCTTCAAGTTCCTGACACATTCTTTCTATGTTTTCCTGTACAGTTACTAGTACAGCTGAGCAGGCTATTTTTTCAGGGGAAGAAAGAGGAAAATAAATCTAATTTTGCATCAAGTAAAACAGAGCAAGTTACATTCTTCTGTAAAAGAGAATACAATCTGGATCTCATGTTGGTTGCAAAGCTACCCCTTATTCAGAAAGCTGACTTGGTGCTTCTTCTTAGTGTTTGTATGCTGGAAACTGAATCAAAATAAGTTTAAAAGGCTGCCAAGTCTTTGCTCCAACCTTTCAGTAGAGGAGATGGAGCTGAAAGCAACTGCAGGATACATTGTCATTGTCCTCTTGAAGGAATTTTCTTTCCACAAAGAAAAAAAGGAAAAGCAAAAACAGTCCTGTGAGATGAGAAGATGAGAAAAAAATTGAAAAAATAAAACCAATGGCTTTGACAAGTAAATCTAAAATAAACTGTAAAACACAGGTAGAAATGGCAGACTCATTCCAAACACTGAAAAATGTGAATACTGTGAAAAAATAATTTAGAAAGTAGTTTAGTTCCATGGTTAGCAATTGTTTACCTATCTGCATCTACTGCTGGTCCTCCTTTTCCATGTTTCTATTAATTCACCAAAGTTGTATATGTTTGCAGAGGAAAAAAGCCTTGCTGTTATCATCCCTAGAGAAACTACCGTGAGAATTATAGTCTGTGTACATACAGAGACAGGAGACTGTGGAAAGAAGTAAATAGAAAAAAAAACATTTATTTGTTGTCTCCCACAATACAATTGATTTAAACATAAGGAAGTATAAAAAATTCAGTACATGTAAACTTAGGGAATTATAATCAGCCTAATTGCTTAAGATCTTGCCTTGGAGGATTGACAGAATTTGATCCCAAAGCTACTAAATACTTCCAGCTTGGTAACAGTAAATATGTAATTAACAGCAAACTGCTCTGTGGATCTTCTCCGTCATTCCTCTCCATCATTTAAGTCTACCAGAGGGATAATGTCAAGAACCTTTCCTTCAGCTTGTTCTTGATATGGTTTGGAACAATTAGATTAAAAATAAACAGAGGTTTTTCCAAAAGCCTGCCATTGTTGATTTTCCACAGGAATGTCCTGGGTCCTATAAGCCAGGTGTTGCTGCAGTGTATTAGAAATTAAATTCAGGATGTGTATAAGGGATATTATGTATGCTACAGTGCCTCACTGGGTTCATGCAAAAGAGCTGCTTCCCAAAGCTTTAATTGGCACTTAGCTTCTTTTAAAGCCTGTTCACCCAGACAGCCTGCACCATGTAGTCAGTTAAAGTGTAGCTGTGAGTATTATAAAGCACATCTTTACAGGAAATAGGAACATTCATTTGATAATTGGCATGAAAACTTGGCCATATTAGATTTAAAAGTCATTAGTTTCGCATCTGTGAGATGCTGAGTGCTTTTTCACCTCCAGGCATGCACAGCCACCAGGAGCCCTGCCTGAACTGCCTGGAGGCACCTGTTCCTTGAGAGCTGCCTGGTGCTGTGTGGCTACAGCCACTACAGATGGCAGAGGGGCATCACCACCCCACCCCAGCCCCAGCCATATTCACAACCCCAACAACAATTAGCCAGAGGATTCTGAGCAGTGTGCTCCCCCACTCACGTTTCAGGATATCCCTCAATAACCCCAGGCTGAGTGAGAAAGTGCAGTTTGTTCGCAGACCTACAGATGCACAAGGAGTAGCAAATAATGCAAGCTGCAACAATCAGAAACCATTTTTTCAGTAAACCCAAAGTATTCCTTAGAAGCATGCTGACTGCTGAATGTTTTTTTACAAAAGCAAGAGGGGAAGTGCAGGGGAATGGGATGGCAGACTTGGGTACGTACAGATGAAAAGATGTCTGCCTCCCAGAGAAAGGATTTCATGACTTCCAGACAGAGGGGGATTAACTACAATGGATTTTGGTTCCTTGAGAATTATTGCTTTCCAATTCTTTCTTCTAAGAAACCTGGAATTCAATTCTTTGCTATAATTATGAAGTAATAACATGTTTTTTATTTGTAATTCATACACATGTGTATATGTATATATAGATATACACATTTCAAAGAAAGGTACTTTGGGTTTTGTTATGGTTTTGGTTTGTTGGGGTTTGTTGGTTTTGGTTTTGTTTTATTTTTTTTTTTAAAGAATGAGAAAAGTGATGGGGAAAGAGAAAAGAAAATAAATGTGCTTCCACAGAAAAAGCAGTTGTTCATTGCAGCTATTAAAATTCAGGTCATCACCATGGAGAAATCAGTTGATCAAAGTGAAAAGTTTGCTTTTATTTTTTAAACTTAAAATATACAGAAGAACTTTATGTATTAGCAAACTGATATATTTTGTAAATTTTCATTTTTCTGTTTATGCTTTATACTGGACCTTTCTCCCCTCCTTTTGAACTTACCATTTCCAAGAGCAATCACTACAGTCTCGCTTGATAAGCAAGATTCTTCTCTAAAAGAAGGTATCCCTGAATATTGATAACTTATCACTGTTGATGCTGGTTTTTAAACAGTCTGGAAGTATAGAGATCTATGAACAAAGTGTGAAGATTCACAAGAAAATGTTACTGAGTTTTAATCTTAGTTAAGCTTAGCTCAACTTTGTAAACCACAGCAACGTGAGAGTGCACACAATGCAACAAAACAGTGCCAGCAGGTTGATACTGCATATCAATCTTCAGCTACATTTCTGCCTTTTAACTTCATTTACTGCAGCCTTTTTATTGATGATTGAGGTGAAGGGATACGTGTTATGAAGGAGTACAGCAAATCTTTATAATCTTTTCCCCAAAGGGTGGATTTTACAGACCCCTCAAGACAGTTGCAGGCACCTACAATGTTTCTCAGTACATTAAGGCCTGTGTAATGGATTATCACAGTTTTTACCAATTTACCTTCTGACAAAGCAGTAACACATGGCTCTACAATGCACAGCACCTGCTAGCTATAATGTTAAGCAAGTTCCTCAAAATGTGGTCTGGCACCCATCTCCAATGTAAAATCCACAAGTTTTTTCTCCTCTCTGTAGTACTATTTTCACAGAGATTTTCAAAAGTATTTGTGTATGACAAATTGCGTAGGACTATGGCAAAGGAATCGTAATTTCTGCATCCAGACTATCCAGCACACGTTATCATAAACAGATACACCAGGGCTGCAAGCTTCTCCGTGATTCATACAAATGGATTTGCTAACTCAACCTGACAACTCAGCTGATTAGACAAATAAAGTGTCTTGGATAACACCAGTGTAGATAATTACATTTTCCAAATGGGACAGCTATGTTTCAAGCTGAAAATGAATGTACAATTGCTGTTAGAGATCACGAAAAAGCTTGTACAAGAGCTAACAAGAAAAAGCAGGTATTTTATGAAAGATTGGTTCTTTTCTAGTCCTTGTTTATACTAGAGGTTTCTAGGGGATACACACCTTAATCAAGAGATATGTCAATGTACAAGCAGCTAAACTCTGCTGGGCATATGAACCCTAGAGCTGGCAACACAGGCTAGCCAAGAGAGATACTAAATCTGCAAATGAATCCTCCTTTCTCCAACCCTCTGACCCCATTAAATTCCTCCTGCCCCTGGGAAGAGAAGTGTGCCCAAGAGACAGGACAAGGATGAAGGGCCAAGGCTGGAGACACTCACTGCAGCAGCCCCACCATGCATCGAGGGATGGGGCTGGGCAGGGCAGTGAAGTGGCAGAAAAACCCATGGACCTTAGAAACTCCTAGAAAAATAAAATGTAGAGAAAAATGGTAGGAACTGCTGGGTTATACGGTGCACTGAGAAAAAATGTGAACAGCCAGCCCCCATCAGAGACATTCTTGGAACTCAGAGGAGAGAAGCCAAAATCTGTAATGTTTCTGATGCCTGCTTGAAATATTGAGCTGCAACCAAAGAGAACTAGAAAGCACTCAAACTGCTCAAGGGAGAATACTAAGATGAAAGAAGATACCATTAAGATAATTTTGCATACAGAAGATCTGTAGAAGACAGCTCTTCCTCTAAAAGGAAATAGCAATTTTGTGATCTTTAAAATTAATTTGGATACTCTCATTGCTTTTGCAGAAAGCTTTCCAGAGAAAATTGAATTGGAAAAGGATTTTTAGAATTAAGAATGACTTGAGATGATGTGACAATGTTCAAATGATGCTGTAACATTTGAAGAGTGAATTAGTCTCATTACTAGGCTCTTCTTTTTTTTCACTAGCACTGAATTTTAAGAGCAATTTTGCAAAAATTATCAGAAATGTCCATTAATACAATAGTGTCCTATTATTTAAAGAGCTTTCATTGGCAATATAAAGAGTAAACTGCTTGAGAACGTGAAAACTAACAATTGTCAGTGGATTTTATATTATTCTACCATTGAAAAAAAATTAATGAGATGATTTCATGAATTCTCAACTGCTCCAAAGAGTCTGTTTCAAACCAGGAACTGGCAAAACAAGAAAAATGTACTATGCTAGAGATTATTTTTCCCCAAAATCCAAAATATCAAAATTGAGCCTCGACATGTTTTGTGTTCTTTTGAACAGTAGAAAACAGCCATCAAAGAGCTGATGACTGCATATTAGAAACAGAGAGTGCTTTTCCCAACTAACAGAATGAGCTCAGAACTTGAATTTCCTTTTTATGTGCAATTTCAATATGATGCAAAATGCCAACTTGTATAAAAGGGATAAATATGTGCAGTGCTGGGAGGTGGATGCTGTACTTCTCAGTGCAGCAGCAATGGCACATGTTGGCCAAGGGAAAATCTGAATGTGTTACAGCTCCACCTACTGAAGCAATAAGAAATGATTGGGAGGGGTATAATTAGTCAGTGTAATGAACTGGAGCAGCTGAGGGTCTGTGTAGACCCTGGAACAGATTTGCCACAGGTGTCTGATCAGCGCTTGTACTCCTGTTCAAGATCAGGTAGTATCAGATACATATTAAAGTCATGGAAGTCAATCAACTTGCCCTGTTTGAAGCAGCAGCTTGTTTTTGAAATTCCCAGGAATTTTAGAGTTCATTTCTGCCTTTTCTTATAGTGATTGACTAGCACAAAAGTCAAAGTTTGTCACTTCAGAAGGATGCTGCTACTCTGGTGTTTTTGATGAAACAACAGATACTCTGTTTATTCAAGGACAAGTGAACAAGCATTTGCTAACTCTTTTGGCTTACTTTTTTTTGTGGACGACAAAAACTAAAGAAAAGCCTGGCCAATGTGAAGTTCACTTTGAGCTGCAGTAAGAGCAGGGAGGTTAAAAAACAACTCTGAAAAAATTTAAATCATGTAGCTATGCTTTAAGCAAAAGATTGATCTTTTTATCTAAGGACAGTAAGCATGAGTCAGATATGCAATTTCAATGAATGCTGGTTTTAGATACTATCTATCTATCTATCTATCTATCTATCTATCTATCTATCTATCTATCTATCTATCTATCTATCTATCTATCTATGCCTTATGGGACCAGAGTGGCTCAGAGCCAGAAATTCTGGTTATTGCAGAAACCTTTGAGACAACAGGAGCTCAGATAAATATTTCCTACACCTTGAGACCACGTTGACAGGGGAGAAATAAGTGAAAGATGTTGCAGCAAAATTTCTTAATCAGTAACTAGTGTTTAGCACTTACTAAGAAAAGCACAAAGGAATGTGGCAGCACAGCACAACAGGAGTATGAATAGCATAAATGTTTCATGCTACCTGAAAGATTCTTATTGTTAGTCAGAATGACTCTCTCTGAGCCTGAAAGTAGGCAGAACAAAATATTGGACCTGAAGCAATGAAGTGTTCAAGAACATGTCAGATATAAAATGTGAATGATGAGGCATTTATTTACTTCAGAGGGCTCCCAGAGACCAAACACCCACAGAGCACTGGCAACAGCACAGCTCAAAATATGCAGAACCTGGAATGTCAAAACAAAATGATAATTTTTAAAAAAAGAACCTTTGTGGCACATAAACCAAACAAGAAATGACACTGATAATAACTGGAAATTGAACATATGCCTAATGTTTTCATGCTGTAATTAAATAATTTAAGTTATGCTTAAAAGAAAACATTTACATTAGTGGGTAGGGAATGTGGAGTCAGACTCTTTGAAAGGTAGACACAATTGTGAGCATCTTGGTCCTGCATATAGAATGTTTTGCCTGCCACTTGTCTGTGTGAAGGAATTTTCTTAACAAACGCAGTCTGAAGTACAGACTTGGATCCCAGGCTGGGAGGAATGTAGCTCAAAGGATTCCAGTCCAGAAAGAGCCAAGAATGGATGAAGATGGCAATTTCTATGGATGCAAAGAAACAAGACTTAAAAATTGGATATTTATAGCATGAGCCACCCCTTTTTAATCTTTGATTCTTATGGAATCAGTGAATGAAGAAAAAGAGATATAAAATCCAGGAACTCAAACCTCATTGTTTGGGTTGTTGAATAGTAACAACAGCATTCAGCACAGACTCTTGTGAATTGCCATGTTTTGTGGAGGAGCTGAAGAACATGGAGAGCAGACTGGATTTAACTGACATGGACAATAAACGTGACTTTTTGTGACATTTCCACTACTGAGCGAATTACAAAAACAATTTACGAATTAAAGGCAATCAAGAATCAGTTGGATTGATATTTTTTTGCCTTTCAGCTGCCTCTCCCCACTAATTAAAAGGATTTTGAAATAGAACACATTGCTGGAGGAAAAAAAGGAGCAGGTAAAGACCAACTGAACAAAGCTCTAAACTCCTGCATGAGGGAGGTAATATATGGAGTTGATTAGACCTAATTTCATTCTAATATCTCTTTCTCAATCTGTAACAAATGTAAGAATGTAGCAGCATATTATAAGATCTGAAGATATTCTGATTTCATAGTAAAATGAAGTAAAAAAGAGGAAAATCAAACATGATACATAAAAAAAGAGAACTGGCAATAGGTACTTAAAATAGAACAAATCACAGAAAAGTTCATTAAATGTGACTGAGAACCAAGATAATGGTCTTAATATTTAAAAAGTGATTGAACAAAGAAGGAACATGCAAATGAAATGAAAACTACCCTAAAAACTGATAGAACTCCAAAAATGATGGGAAAAGTGAATATTGTCACAATTCCACATATTTAGAACAGAATAATTGTAGTTTATTTTCAGCAGGAATGATTTTTTGATCCTTCAGAAAGTATTTTAATGTTTACCTAGCATCTGTAGAGAGGGTGGTTCTGGATGATTATTGTTCCAGGAGACTCAGATCACAACGTAGCGTGAGCTGCGGTGGCATTCCAGCAGGGGCTCCAGCCTGCTGAAGAATTATAAGTGACTTGCAGAGGTCATCTAGAAGACATCAGCTAACTTGCTTTATGCTGAAGAAACTGAAAGGCTTAGGTTCCTGCAATCCTTTCTGATCCAGAGTGCTTTCCAATTCAAAGCAGGAAAGCTGCAGCAACTCATTTTTTGACACTACTTAACAGGCAGCCACCTTTCAAGCAATGAAAAAGCAACTCCTCAGGGCAGGAGCTAAAGATTTCACTACGTTAATACCCCAACTCTTGAACGCTCACTTTCTTCAAGACAGCAGTCTTTATTGTACCTCTTTATCCCAATAAGTTTGTGCTCAGCATTTTCCAAAATGTCACCCACACTTTGATATCGCTCCCCTGACCAAGTGTACCTTTCAAGTTTTATGTGTGCTGCTTTCTACTGGGCTCAGCAGTTGACTTTAGAGATCTATTTTCAGCTTAAATGTTTAGAAAATTCACCCAAATACTTGGATAAGTTCTGAATTTACCCAAAAAATGGTAGCAACTGGACAAGTTTTTTACAAATCTGATTGGAAAACTGCCTAGCAGGAACAATTACTTTATTATTCTTAAGCAGTTATTATAAATAAGCACTTATCACAATTAGAAAAAGAAGTAGGAGAAATGCTAACACTGCTAGATAGAACCCAAATATTTAATTTATATATGTCAAGCAAAAGAATTCCTTAAAAGAGCCCTTAGTCAAGCTCAGTGGGATACAAAAATAAAGGCACAGAACAAGAATTACTTGACAGTAAATCCACTGGGAAAACATGAGACAAGAAAGAGGAAAGCCACGACTTTGTGATCCAGTTTCAGAAGTTTGAGCTGGAAAGGCAGGTTTTGTGATTGAAATCTAGATTTAAGGACAGGCAAGGTCATAATCAAAAACCCCCTCAGAGCCTTGGTCTTTTCTGATTTATATTGTTGGACTCATTGGGCTTGCTGAGTTTATAAAACACCTACTACAAGGAATTTTATGAAAAGTGCACTTGTTTGAAAATAGGTGTGAATCATTTATGAAATCCAGCTGTGTATATGACAGGTACAATCTGCACCTCACCCCGCAGCAAGCAGGCAGATTACAAGCAGCGGGCAGGGAAAGAGCACTGGCCAAACACCATTAACTTGAAAAGACAGAAATAAGGTCAAGGTTAAACACTGAAAAATTTACTCCTGGATTCACACAGCTACAAAGGATGCAAGGAAATGTGCATCTAAACAGCAGTAAACTTAATCCTGATAAAAAACCAACAACCAGATCAAGATAAAAATCAAGTCTGTTCATACATCACACAGGGAACAGCATGCCAACACTTGTCATTTATCACAAACAAAGAGGACTGGAAGCAAGTCTTCCTAAAGACTTAAAGCTCTTACAGAAGCAGTGCCACCAGCATTTATATGTCTTAGACCTGAATATATCTGACATAGGCTGAACACCCAGAAAACCCAGGACCACACTGTGCCATTTGTCTGGGTTTTGAAATTCTAATATCTTATTTTGGCTGAGCTGCATTTCACACAAAGCAGAAGCTTTAGCAGATCCCTTTTACTCCCACGACAAGACTCAGCAACATTTATAGATGTGCCCGTGGTACAGACTGATAGGGCCAAGGATCGCTCTTTCCATTAAGGACCTGTATTAACAACTTAGCTGCTAAATAATGGATTGCTTCAGCTTGTACACTTAGTCAGAGTCTCTGTGCTGATATCTGAGAGAGCTGGATCAGGTCCCAGCAGGAGTGGGAATCTGTCCACTAATTAGGTATAGAAAGATTTATTTCAGGAGCAATTCTGTGTAAATGATGTGTTAAAAGATTAAGGGTCCCTTTAAAAAGATCTGCATAGAGTTGCCGATGTGGCAACTTCTATACACAAGGGAAAAAAAAGACAAGGGAAGAAAAGGGAAAGAGACAATGGGAAAAAAAAAGAGGGCTGTATTAAGGTGATATTTTGTACCACGTTTGCTGCCTTAGGTGGCAGTGACTGCCAAGCTTTTTTTTTTTTTTGTCACAGATGGTTACGCTTAAACAGATTTGCCTGCCAGTGTGATTTGAACTTTACTAAAATTATAAGTCACCCTACAATCTAAGTCAATTCCCACCATGACAAAAAAGGTTATTTAAACTTTCAAGTGCATTGGTTTGAAAATTAAAATATCCAAGAGTGCAACAATAATGCAAATCTGCTCACCTGAGTCTAGAAAAAAAAAAGAAGGCAAGTGATTTGCAACTTCCTTCTCAGCATGAAGATATATTCTCATCTGTGGGTCAAAACACAATAATAGCTACCTAGTCTTCCAGTGATTGTCATCCTGGAAGGCTGAAATGTTTAACATGTAAATAAGTTTATTTGCAGATCTCAAAGTGAAAACTCTATTGTATAGTGAATACAAAGTGCTTAATAAGCAAAGAAGACACATTCATCACAGAGTTATTAGACTGAAGTGTCTTAGGTGATCTCCACAAGCTTTGTGTAAATTTAGAGGATTTTGTACATTTTCCTCAGAGTAAGTTTCTCAGATCTTTGCAAGGAAGTTTTAGTTGAGCATTTTCACCAGAGCTGAATCCAACAGAAATAAACACTCAGTATGCTTGGCTAGAAACAAGACCTATAATGAAATACTGGGGCTATGCTGCATGAAAATTTACCAGTTGGAGGGATTTAATGATAGATAGGCAGGTCCAAGGCATGGCTGTCCTGCAAAGTTACTAAACCATCAGGAACTGCTGTCAGTGTGAAAAGAGTCACAGTGAAAAACAAGTTAGAAACAAGCATAGGCTTCTGGGAGAGACAGTCAGACTTGCTCCTCTGCCCTGCTTATGTTGCTTTTCTTGGCCAACCAAGAAAAGTTGGTCGCAGTTCTTGGCCAACCACAAAGGACAAGGTTGTGTTTCCTGCCCACTGAGTGTGGCTTCAGGGAGCTCTTCACTCATATTCAGGACGCTCTGCTCCAGGACTGAAGAAAGATTCAGCCCCCTTTTTCTCCCTATCTTTGTGCTCACTGTTGCTCCCTGCTGCTCCCTGCTGAAACCTGCAACAAAACACAGGAGATGAGCATGCACAGGGAACACCAGCAGCTGCCACAGCTTTTCCACAGATTTGTCTTTCACAGCCTCAATTCTTTCTATTTTTTCATAGCTTCTTTTGGTCACCAGGTACAGCCTTTCTGAAATAGCCTTTAGTCTACTTCTTCTCCCTCTAAGCTCAAGATTTCTAAGTCCTTCGAAGAACTGAGACTCAGGATTTATTGTCGTATCTGACATGCTCTCTAAATCCCAGCAATTTTGAACTTTCCTCTAAAAGTATCACTGGAAGATGGCACTTTAAAAGACTTTTAGAAAGTGCTCTTACGGGTCGGAAAACACAAAAGTACTACCAAAATAAATACAAAGATTGATCACTAATTAAAGCATTCCCTATGTCCAATGTGGCTTCCTCCTTTTTAAGAGCTGAACCTGCCTTTTTTTTTATCTTTTAGGTAGTTCCTGTCAAAAAATCCTGGCTAACATGGGCAGATGATATATTTATTTATTTTTTATGTTTTCTCTAGTGTTCAGCCAACCTCACTGAAAAATGCCTGAGTATTGCCAAAATGCTGTCCCATTTATTTTCCACAACAAAGCCATGTTACTGCCTCCATACTTAATTTCATTTTCACAACCAAGCCTCTATATTCCTTTTTATTAAAAAAGTAGCACCATTTCCGTATTATTTTTCACCTCCAGAAGTGTTATTAGCTTGCTGTAATAACAGACGATGCTCCTGCTGTGTCTGATGAAGAAATGATCCCAGTAGCCCAATGAAACCATGCCACCTGCCCAACAGCTCAGCACTCAAATTGTTTCTGTATATAGCTGGGCTCGCCATTGCCCCAAAGTTTAAGAAATTGAAAAAATTAAAGGTCCTAGAGGAAAATATACATTTTCCAAACACACAAAAAGAAGGATATTATTTTCTAAGATCTACTTCAGTTCAGACAAAACCATGGAAGTAAAGCTTGTAGCTTCAGGTCCCAATCCTGCTAGGAAAGCCACCAGTGATGTAAATACATGTTTGCTGTGGCAGAAGTAGAGTTGAAGGGGAGGATGCACACAAATCTCTCTTCCCAAATCTTGCCTCTTTTAGATGCCTGGAACACCATAACTAGGATAACACCCTGTGCTGATTCAGGAAAAGGCAGTGAGAGAAGAAATTGAGAGAAATCATGGAGAACTTCTCTAGGTGTTTGTAAAATCAGAACTGTAAAGGTGAGGGAACAAAACCCAAGAATTTCTGTCACTTGTGTAAGTCACAAGCTTGCACCCTTTTTTTTTTCATAAAAACTAGGTTTTTTATTAAAAAAAAACCTATGTTTTTTTTAATGAAAAGACATTAAAAAACCCATAGCACCAAAGGAAAGTGAAGGGCAAAAAAACCCTAAATGTCTACATAGCATCTACATAAATTCTTCTCAAAATGTAGTAGGTCTGGCTGACTTCTGTTATATTAGCCTGAGTCACTTAGCAAGGCTTTTGTTGGATGTATTTTAACAATGGTAAACCTGGCCAAAGAGAAAATTAAGAAACTGAACACTATAAAAAGTGGTGACTACATGGCATCATAAATGATACTTCATTGTTACATTGCACATTAAAATGTCGGCACATAAATGATATGCTAAGATAATTTTAAAGCTGTTGCCATTAAAATGGGAGCTTTGTGTACTTACTTTTTACACCACAGAAGGCACCAAACCATTGCATCAATTCAGCCTTAGTATTTAAAAGGTTATTTAAAAGTGACTGGCATCTCCACAACATGAAGAAACATAATCTGTGATTGGTTCTTTGGCACATGGTCACTCTAAAAGCATTATGACAACTATCTAAAATAATTAAAAGTATACTCCATGCACTAGTTTTCCACAAATAGAAAAGAAACATTCTTACTCTTGAATGTTTAATTTCTCTGAGAAATCACAAATGAAAGAATTATTCTCAAGATATTTAACCTCACAAAAGAAAGAAAGACAAGAGTGGCATTTGTAACGAGTTTTTTTTCTCAGAAAAATAAAAACATAGAGAAATCTGCAAACAGTTTTCATTTCAAGACATGTGATTAATAGTTCTGAAATATGTGTTGCCGACTACTATCTCTGTGGAGATTTTTTCAAGGACTACCCCTGAAAAAGGTAGCAAAATTGGGTGATCACTCAGACACCAACTGATGGACATCAGCTACAAGCCTACAGTGGATGTGGTGATGAACAAGGGGGCTTTAGGGGGTCCAAACCGGCTAGCTCTGGACCCAGAGCCCCTGGCTCAATCCCACACAGACAGGACCAAAAGACTGAGAGAAGCTCTTTCCCTCTAGGAAGCCATGTCCTACTTTATTACTTAGGTAGCAGATACCAGCTTATCCAGGTGACCTTCCAGGTGGGGAAAGAGGCCTTGCCCTCTTCCCAAGGGGATTTTAAGCAAAGGGAAAGGGGGCGGAGGAAGGGGACCATAGCCAATGGGATACAAGTGAGGAGGGGCGGGGGGAGGGGAAGCCAGGCAGACACCACCAACACTGAGGCTTAGTGGATCAGGGAAGGAGGGGAACATAGGTTGCAGATCATGAGAACACTGCAAACCACCAAACGCCCAGTGCAAAACAGCTAAATAACTATTTAGTGCAATACAACAAGTGGAATGCCTGAACTGCTTTGTTGTTGTAACATTGCAGCCTAAAGAATTGGGTTCAGATCTGTTCTCTACCACACATTCATTGAATGACTGCAAATATGAAATCAAGTGCATGACTAGAGATCAGCTCAAAGCACTGTCCTTCTCACAGGGATGTTGTCTTGGAAGGTTCTTCTAAAATTTTTGATACACTCTGACTGCTATTTGGCCTTCACTGACAAATTCTCAAAATCTGTAAAACATTAACTAAGATAGGGATATCTGGAATGCTTGAAGCAGCTGCATGACTTCATTACCTCAAGGAGAAATGACTAAACAGCTGAGAGAGTCAATTTACTTTTCCAACAAAACAAACCTTTTTCTCTTACAAAAAAAAAAAAAAATCCCAAACCAAACCAAAATTGAAACAACAAAACCAAAACCAAAACCAAAACCAAAATCAAAACCAAGGAAGATGACTATGGTACGCTTCCAGGAAAAGATTAATCCCAAATGGAACTCGTACAATATTCCTTATCTTTTTTGGCTCACAGTGATGTCATCATGAGCTGTTATTATAAATATTAATAAAACAAAACTTTATGGAACACCCCAGATCATACTTGCTGCTATCCACACTCCTTTCTCATAAGAGTTTATCAACACCCTTGCTACTGAGTTATATATTTGGAGCGGGAAAGTTACCAAAGGCAACACAAAACACATATAAAGCTCGTCTGAAATTTTGATCCATGCTTTGTGTATTGCAACACATGACATGAAGCAGGGCAGAAAAAGAACATCTAATAAGAAATTGTTCTTCTGCAGTCACAGTTTCCTACCCTTGGTAATTGTTTCACAGAAGTATGATGTTTATTTTGGGCTTTCTGGCTTATAATTTTTTCCTGTAACACACCTGAAATGTTTTTGAGTTGTTGTTTTTTTTTTT